>CM035115.1:162070917-162315453 GCA_020205555.1 Panax stipuleanatus | reverse complement strand
CTCCCATAATATTCCTTGATGTAAATCTGGTCCACTGGTTTCCCTTCAGGAGTGGAGCGGACAATCCAAACCATGGCATGGCGGATACCACCGATAATTGAAGCCATGACAACAACCAAGGATATCATATACCATAAAGAAGCCATAGGTCTGTTTCCCCTTGTTTGGCTGCCTCAAATGCTACAACGCCATTAATCCCAATCATGTCACTGATTATAGCCGTTGATAAGGCCATTCGTCCAATATCCGAACTGAGGAGGTTAAACTCTTTTATGATTGTGTAGATAACAGGGAATGCGGTTATTGCGAAAGCCGAAGAAACTCCCCAAATAGAAGCACCTTTCGCAAGTTCCTCGGGTAGGGATTTTCGAGAATAAGTGCAATGGATCCGCTTGTCACAATAGGAAAAATCACCCCAAATAACGCTATGCACCATTGTTTTTTCCCTGCTCGTTGTAAGGTGCTAAGATCCATTTTCACTCCACTCAAGAACAGAAAATACATGAAGCCCAATACTCCAAAAGTTTTATTATATAGTTGGCATTGTCTGGAAAAACATATGTAGAAAACGTGCTGTTACGCCCTAAGCAAGACGGTCCAATTATTATACCACCCTTGAAACAATAAATCATCAAATCAATACAAAGTAAAAATTAATGGATCACAAAATATTGGAAATAGTTACAATTAACTCTTTTTAATTATTATTGGGAGAACCAAGTACTCTCTTTCAGATTCAGTAAAGGGAACCAAGTACTCTCTTTCAAATTCAATGAACAACTTGCAGGATTTTTTTTCTTCTGAAAATACAGGAGCAAAACAATCGCATTAAACCCAACATATTCTCCCAGTGAATCATTTCTGTGTCCAGTGAAATTCACTGGCATAGGAAGAAGCCTATCAAACAGAGATCTTCTTTCAACCATATATGCACCTTGATTGTGAAATATCAGTTGCTTGGAAGTATGATACTCCAAAGTTGGTAATCAAAACATACTATATATGATAAATGATGAAGATGTTATTGATTCAACACAACAACAATGCCAGGATCCATGTCACACCAAATGTCATAACCCACATGTGGTTTCTGCAATAACTAAGACTGGCATCCAGACTAAAGAAATTAAAGCACCTATATTAAGTGGACTCAAATACACGAGGTTGGCATCACACAGTGGGGGTGATTTTCATATACATTGACAGTAACACGTGGCTTATTCCGTGTATTCAGGAGAGCAATTAATAGTTAGCATAGATAAAAGAGCCCCAAAAGTTAGATCATAACAGATAGACACATAATTAATACATTTTAATATTCTCATATTCATTATTTTATTTAACTAATACATTTTATTTTGTTTTGCAGGAAATAACATTTATTTTTCTTAGGGAGTAAATAAAGGATTTATATCCAACTTTTAAATATGGAAAAGGACTCTTGGAGGATTGCCATATAGAGATTGAAGTCAAGAAGAAAGAAGAGGATAAAGGGAATAAAGAGACAAAGTTCAATGTATCTAAATTAGGGCACAAATTTATTTTTCCTATAAATATTTCTCTTGTTTTAGAGATATGAGGTATTATATTAGTTTAGGTTAGGAGTAGGAGTAGGAGTAGGAGTAGATGAAATTATTTTTTCATTCTTCATTGTACGTTCGTTGGATGATCGTTAATTAAAGGGAGTTTTTTAATTTATTTTTAATCTTTTTCTTTTTCTTTAGTTTATTTAGTTATTTTATTTTTCATGTCTAACTAATTTTTTATATCTAGGATGAAGATGAAATTAAATAATTATTCATGATAATATTTTTCATCTCTTCTATAATTTATGCTTTTATGTTTAATTGATTTCGCCTTTCATGTTTCTTTATTGAAATACCTTTATGTGATTTTAAATTAATTAAGAAATTTGATAGATTATTGTTAAGATGTGAGTTTTTCATAATTCATGCTTACTCGAAGAAATTTGATGGGTTATTGTTAATCCTTAAATTTTCATAGTTTATGTTGTCCACGTTAATTATAAAATTACTAAATTAAAAGAAAGAGAGATCAAAATCATAGTTAAGTTATAAAAATAGAAAAGATTGAATTATATGTTATGTTTATTATTTAATGGATTCGGATTCCTAGATTGTTTTCTCATTATTAGTTTTCATATTCTAGTTAATCAATTCTCAATTTTTATTTCTAATTCGCCTAAAATAGATATTAAGGATACGTTAAAATTAATCTAGTCTCTGTGGGTTCGACCCGTACTTGCCAATTTGACACTGTGCACTTGCAATTACATATTTTTATCACATCAATAAGTAACATGTATAGATAAATAATGTATATAGATAGGTTTATAGTTGTATAAATAGAGTAAGAGATTCATTGTAAAGGATAGTTTTTGTGTAAGATAGTTCTAGTAATTCAGAGAATTGAAAATTCATTCAAACAATATTCTACGATTCATTGATTCATTACTATACGATTTGAATCATGAAACTTCACAATAATACATAATTTTCCCACCGCTAGCCTATACAGTGAAAATGTACATTCAGAATGTTGTATGCATGACAATGAATTTCAAAAGAAAAGAAAAGAAAAGAGAATGTTACTCTAATTTCTCATTTTCCTTCCCTTTCCACATGATTCAAATTCAAAAACTGGAAGAAAAAAAGGAAAATTAAGAACTTACAATGATCTCGGAAACAATTCTAGGCTGTTTGAGAGGTTTAAGGAGATAACGGACGAGTCTAGTGATGACGACAACCAGAGAAAGCTCAAACAAGAGGAGCGTAAAAGAGAATTGTAAAGGGTTTTCTCCATAGAAAATGCCAGGGGAGTGATTCTCGAAAGTATAGGGCCGACATACGAGCTGATTTGGGTCAAATTGTGCCGGGAGCTTGGTGCTGATTTCCATTGCCGGAGAAATTTGTAGTGAATGTTCATTAATTTTGTTGAATCTGACAACCCTAAACAAGCCATGCATGTAAGAGTGGGTGTCTGGGAGAGAGAAGGGAATAAAGAAAGGTTTGATGGACCTGCGCTAAAAGAGGGGTTTGGTGTTTCATGTGGTTGACCCGTTAGTTTGCAAACCGTTATTATATATCATCGACACTATTTTTTCCCATGAGAATTTAAAGTATTCCCCTCTAGATTTTTTTCTAATTTTCTTTCTTCCTTCCATCTAATTTTCTATATTTGCTTCTACTCCTCCTATCTTGCACATACAAAAACCATAAAAAAAAAAAACAAATTTGGTTGCAAGTCATCCAACTATTATATATATAGGGTAATTATTCTTTAGAGTTCAGGCCCTTGAGGGTTTATTAATTAGAGTTTATAGTTTATTAATTATAGATTAATAAATCCTAAACTCAAATAAAAAAATAGTTAATAAATCCTAAACACCAGTCAATAAACATTAAACATTCTAATAAAACCTGATTAGAGTATGTGCTTTTTTACGATTTTTAGTCTCTAGTTCTAACTGTTCTTTTTTCTTCTTCTTCTTCTTCAATGGTATAGATAATGTATGCCCTAATAGCAAATACATGATATAGATCATTCTCTCTATATATATTATATATATTTGTTAGTTTTTAAGATTTATTTTGAAGATTTGTTAAGAATTTAATGAATAATTTTGTGTATATGCTAATAGAGATTAAACGGAGGAAGGAAGAAGCGAGCTTCAGATATAAGTGGAAGTTTTGAGCGGTTAGATTTTGAATGGGACTCGTACAATTTGGGATGAAAAGTCCAGAGTAGTTTTAATGGAGTCTGAAAGGGAGGGAGCCTAGACCCTGTACTATTATTACCTTTGGTCTCGGTGTTCATTACTGATCATGTAAAATCTAAAAAAAATTATGAATTACTGGTAGTAAAACTTAGGTCTAAATATGTATTAAAATCCTGAACTTTTTTAAAAAAATTACTTTGAGAACTGTCTTTTCAATTTTTTAATTAGAGGATTAAATTCTCAATTTTTTTCACTTTGGGATTGTCTTTACGTCTAATTGATAATACCACCACAAAAATTAATGATATGGTAACATGTGACTAAAAAATACTTATGTGTAATATTGAGTCACATTTTAATATTTATTCCATTAATTTTTTATACCAAAATGGGTACATATAAGATCATTATTAATTTTTTAAAGTAAATTTAAAAAATTAAAATTACTAATGAACGTTTTTCATAATGTTTTTGCTATTTTAATACATAAAAATTTAAAAATGATGTCCATAGATATTTAATTTGAAATTATAAATAGATTTAGGAAAACAAATTTGAAACAGTTATCCAACCCGGATGGGTCCATGGTGCTACTTTTCTCCCACACGCACACTCGAAAAGAGCCCACCGGGAGCAAGACATCCTCGAATTGAACCCACACAATGGTGAAAATTTTCTAACAAAACATTCAAAATTCACTGACATAACATCATAAATTTAGCCCATGTCTACTTATAATTATAGACAATTTTATGTACTTTTTTGTATCTACAAAGACAGGTCTAGAAGATCATCTTCTTCCTCTAATTAATGTTAAGATAAATTATTCTAATAGACTAGGACGTTCAAATTAAGAAAAAATAGAAATCAAACAAAGAATATAGGATTTCGTATGGTCAGCATACGACAAAGTCATCACAAAAAAATCATATCCGAACAAAGAATCATTGCTAGTATGAAGAATTTAAGTATTCACAGAGCCTTGACCCACAGAGGAAAATGCAGCTGCATGCTCTATTAATGCATGCATGCATGCTGCAAGATTTAAGAGTTTGCAGCTGTGCGTGTATTAATTCCAGCTAGCTGCGGCATAATTACTAAAATATATGGGCTATTACTAGTACTGGACCACATGCATGCATGCAGTTTACTCATAGGATGTTTGAATTGCTACCTAGATAGGTATAGTCTTTAAGTTTTGCATGAAATTGTGCAGTGGGCATGCAGATCCAATAATGCAAAAAAAAATTGATGATGCATGGCCCTCCAATTCTAATTTGCATGCATATATTGATAATGATACTACAGTGGATTGTGGCCACATCTGGTTCAGAAACTCAAACCTAACTAACTATCATCTCTTCACTTTTTTCAAACTCTACATGCTTTAAGAACAAGTTGTATACCAATAATTTTTCATAGAAATAATTTCGAATTTATCAAATTAAAATTGAAAATATATAATTTTGATTTCATGAAAAACTAATATTGAGGAGGATAAACATTTAAATGAGTTTTACTTGCACATATAACTTATCAAATGACTTGTCAAATTATAATTAGTGGGTGACATTTAATCCAAATGGTAATAACCAAGCTTAATTTGGTACCCCACGTCACCAAACTGAAAATAATCCAGAGCAGGACCACAAATTAATCTTATTTAATCGGTCATGTATCCAGGATGCAATGCCCCATCCCCCATCCCCCACCCCAATTCAAGAATAGGTTGATGGGGGTAATGAAGCGAGGCAAGGAAGATTATTAGTGGTTCAAGTTTGAGTTCTAGCCAGACTGACTACCCAGAATATATACGAAATGAATGATGACAATAACCAAACATAAAAATTGTGTCCTAAAGACCTCCTTTAAATTGGTTTTTGTTGTACTCTTGAGAATATTTTTATTGATGTGTTGATTTCAATTTGATCCTACTCATAGGTCATAGATATCAATGTTACCTACTCAAACCAATCTCCAAGAGAGGGAGAGTTTTTTTAAATTGCTGTGCTCGCACCCTATTACTTGATTATTTTCCACAACTTTCGAAACAATCACATGCATGTACAATTTACATGCGATTTATTAAATAATTCCTTGTGATTATGGCACATGCATGTACAATTTACAGCATGGTCAGTTGTCCAATGTGACAACTAATTGAATTGATTTCTTCTTTTACCAAGTAAATGTTTAAAATCTCATATTCAAGAGCATAAGCAGGTTACAATTATTTGAAAGAAATATATTTTTTATATTATCCCCTCGTAGTTGACTAGCCAAATTTGTGATTTACTCCAATAAATCAGGAAAATAAGGATTTTTAGAGTTAATTGAATTGGTGTTCCACAAGTTCTCACACATGCACCTGGATTCGCCGTGATACGGATGACCAAGTGCACAACAAAGACATTGTTAATACCATAGTTAATGGGAAATGATATATACACCAACAAATATGTGATGAAATTAAATTACAACCAACGCAAAATTCTAACATAAAATACGATAAAATTATTTTTAATTCATATTTATATCACGTACTCATATAAGTCACTATTATAATTTAATGGAAAGCTTTTGAAATATAGTAGGCCTAAAAAATAAGGAAAATCTAAATATACACATAGGTAAGCTATCTAGTTTCTTTGTCTTGATTCACACAAGTCACATATTGTGCCCTAAAGTGATATCACAAAAATTAACTACTACTACAAAAATCAATGATCCCTCGCATGCAAGCCGTACATGGCCAACCTGATCTTGCCTCAACAATCATGGATTTCCTCATCTCACCTCAACACAGATGGATAAGGATGGGGCACTCTTTTTAGTTAATTAAAGAATTAATGGATGGAAAAAAGATGATACTTTATATTATTAACTAGTAAATTAATCCCAAGTCGTTTTTTGGCACCATCTTCTCTTTGTGATGCTCTTGGCTATCTTTCTTTTTGACTACTTCGAATTATTTTATCTCATGATAAAAGATTAATAATCTTTTAAATAGTCTTGTGAACTAATTTTTGTAATTTCTAAGACTATCCAAGGCTTTTTATAATGACTATATAATTAATTTTATAATAAATATGAGATTAATAATTCTCCTATTTTAGATTATCAAATGACTTTTGCAAGACTAATAATCTTTCGTTAAAAGACTATTAATCTCTGTTCAAAAGATTAAACAATTCAAAATAAAATTAAATGAAGACAAATAGTCTCATCAACAAACATGACCCTAGGATTAACATAAGTTTATACTGAATTCATTTGCGCTTATTTTGATGTTCACAATTTTAAACAGCGTATTACTCCATAATAATTTACGAAATATACAGCCTACAAAGCTGAGGGCTACAAACTCCCACGTACAGACCATAAATAGTATGTAAGCTAGAATTAATACTCCCTCCTTTCCAATATGCAAGTCGGGTTAGACTTTTTTTTTTTTTGTTATTTTTAATTATTTGTAATTTGTAATTAGGAAAATTGATCACTATTTTTTTTAAATTTTTCATATTACTCCACCTAATTTTTTGATCCATATTTATCATAAAAAGAGTATGAGATAAATGAGGTAAAAAATATTATAGACAATTAATAGTGTAGTTAATGCTTTTCAATTATTTTTTTAATTCTTATACACATGTCTAAAACAATCTATATTAAGGAACAAAGAGAGCAATTAATATTTAAGCTATAATAGAATTATATATATATAGATAAATCAATAATGGAGTAGGGAAATAGGAATAGGGAATAGCAGAAGAAACGAAGTCCCTCTCGACTTAATGGTAAAACTACTGCTCATAAAACTTCAAGTACAAAAGGTCTTGGGATGGCAAGAATGCTAATATTTCAGCTTGAATTAGAAAGAAAAAAAATATAGGAGAAGGAGAGAGACAGGAGAAGGAGAGAGACGAAGACGTAACTTCAACGAAGTTGAGAAAAGGAGTCAACAACATCCACATTCACTGGAAAGTCAAAACGATTGAATTAATAATATATATATATATATATATATATATCAAACCCTAACTTCTCCATGACTATTTGATTATCTAATAAGCTTTCTTCTGGAGAATACTTCGACTGCCTCGGATTGGATTCATTCCTTTTCTCCTAAAACCAGACAACTCTCCAAGAAATTAATTTCCTTGGCCGAAAAGTGTAAAATTCAACGTTCGTGTTTCTCTGGTATCGTCTATCATATCTACGTGTCCGAGGGACTTTTTTAAATAAATAAAAATTATGAATGAGAGAAAATTAAAAATGATGTAGGTTTTTGAGGTGTTTAAATTAATTCAGTTTAAAGTTTGGTGAAATCAAGCTTGAAACACTAGTCCAACAAACAAGTGATGTCACTGATGACATGAAAAACCTTCATCTTGGCTCCAAAGGTCTTGACTGGATCTCACAGAATGAAATCAGTATGATCAACACCTTTATTTTAACTGAAAAGACAAGTCATATAAAAAAAACACTAAATATATGCTTTAATTCAATTCTTCATCAACTTTGCTAGAATAAGTAACAACAGAACTGCCAGATTTAGGCCATAAAATAAATCAACTACAGACAGATCATCATATGGTGAATATATATACATATATATAAATATAGAGAGAGAAAGAGCCTAAATAGGGGTAGGATTATGCACCAGAAAATTAGGGATCAAAGGAAAATATATTGTTTTCATGTAACATATATAATGTCATATTTCAATTAGAGAGGTAAAAATTTTAAAAATACCCATTGAATCTTGCTGAAAAAACAGAAGAAAGTAATTAATAAATTTTATTATAAAAAAATAAAAATAAAACTAATCATATATAGAAGAAGATAAAATAGTTGTGGTAGATATATACGTACCCAGATAGTAAGAATAACCATGTGTGTTTGTCCTTGACTAATTAATATTGCTCCAAACAACTGCTAGCTGATGCACCAGAGACCAGAGAGAGAGTAAGAAGAAGCCGTGAAACTCAGGATAGATAGCGCCACAAATTAAGTCTTAATTGCACCAAACAATTAATAATAGCACTATATATGTATATATATAATGATATATCATCGTCTATGGCGCTATCCCTCCTGAGCTTTACAGATCCTCCTATACTATTACACCGAGTATATATAGACATACTAGTACATATATGTATGTATATATATGTATAGGATGAAGAAAGAGAGGGCTGGGTGGTGAGTGGTGGTCAGCAAAGCTATATAGTTAATGTTCATTTGTTAGTAGAGATATACGAGGGAGATCGATCACATGGTTGGGGTAAGGAAGGAAAGGGCATGAATATATTTATAGAGGAAACTCATGGAAATATTAACGTCATGTTCGGTAACAATTTATAAGTTGATTAAATTAATTTATAAATTATTTTTTATTATTAAAATATTTGATAATTATTTATTTTTTGATTAGTAAATTGAATTTTAAGTCAAAAAAATAGATAATTATTTATTATTTATTTAAAAATAACTAATAAATTATTTTAAAATAAGTTAGTTTTATCAAATGTAATATATATTTTGCCTCCCTTTTTATTAATATTATTTTGAGAAATTTTTATATTTTTTTAATTTATAAATAATTATGAGCCGAACACATTCATAATTTATTTTAACTTAATTTTTGATTTTTAAGTTAAATTGATGTCGAACGTTTTTCATTATAAGTCACAACTTAAAACAATTTATAAGTTAATTTATATTTTAACTTATAAGTCATTTAAAAATAAGTTATTCCCGAACAAACCCTAAGAGCCCGTTTGGAAATGATTTAATTTAAAATAATTTAAAATTAAAATATAAATTAACTTATAAATTATTTTAAGTTATAACTTATAAGTATAGACGTTCATTATCAATTTGACTTAAAAATTAAAAATTAAATTAAAATAAATTACGAAGGTGGGTTGTTCGTGGAGGGAGTACGGACGGATGATTTTATTTCTCTCTTTTCTTTTTCCATCCACGTTTCAAATCATATTTCTCTTTAGAGAAATGATATATTTATTAATTGCGCTTCATAGTAAACTCAAAATCATATAAATTTTATTTCACAATAGAGCATATATATATATTTGAAAGCACAAATATCATTTAGGAAATTGATATTTTTAGATGTGTTCTTAATATTTTAACATAATTCTCTTTATATGAGAAGAAAGTGAATCTTATCTTCATGTAAGAGAATATTATATAAAAATATTTAAAATTCATGTGAAAATAGTGTTCATCTATTATTTAGGCACCAGCACCAGCACACGCGCACACATACATATTATATTATAGAAAATTAATATTTCTACAATACTTTTTGATATTTTCACATGAAAAGTATCGGTATAGATGCGACGAAAAAAAATCGTCGCTATAGAATCTATAACGACACTTTTGAAATATCATTTTATGTTATGAAAATATTAATTTCCTATATTATATTAACGTTTGATAGACCAGCAAAGGAACGAAGGAGAAGATATTAAAATAATGATTTCACACAATTTTTCTTTCTTATTTATGTGACGTGTGATTTTGCATGATACACGTCATTATATTGAATATCTTCAAAGATTTTCTAGTGCGAGTTAGCCGTGATCAATTTTCCAATGTGACAATTTTTAATCCAATGGCTTAGAATTAAGATTATTTTATGCCTTAAAATTTCATAATTTTTCAGAATTGTTGGGGAATGATAAATGTATTCCACTTCACCTTTAGATCCACGCATAAACTCAATTCCAGGAATTATAAGTATTATGGTTTGATCTTGAAAGTGAAGCGCAACTAGTTATACATGTGTGAAATTAACATATTTTTTGATAGCCAAATTCAATATTTTGTCAATACTATCTTCGTCCCATAATAATTATTTTTTTAGGCTTAACATTTTTTTTCAAAATAAGTGATGTGTTAGAATTTCAATACAATTTTTATAATATTTTTTCATATGTGCCCTTATGCAACCAATGGTATTTATTGTGTATTTATTAGGAAGTTGAAGAAAGAGAAAGAGAGACCAAAATGTAATTAAAAAAGTCTCAAACAAAACAAACAAAGTATATTAAGGGTATTTTTATCATTTTAACTTGTATATTGGTATGTGTAATTTAAGCTAAAAAAGTATTTATTATGAGATAGAGATAGTATAAAATAAAATAGATCGCTTGAGTAGTTGAGTTTAGTTACGTATATTGTGCCATTTTAATATTCTGATAATTTGCTTAAAATTTGAGGAATCAACTCAAAGAATACATTTACATTATTACTTACGTTTGTAATTCGTAGGCCTTATGTTTGTTTTAATTGGGAGTCGAACTCAAGACAAATATATGACTGAATTCAAATTTTTCCTTCAACTACCTAGACAAGCGATGAGATTATATTATACTTAAAAAAAAGATTTCACTTTTATTAGACCTAAGAAGAAGGTCCACTAATAATGAAGAACCATATTTTGCTTTAAAATGTGTCAAAACGTCTTAAAAAGCAATTTGAGACGAAACTTTTTAAAGGTCTATTTCCCAATTCGGAATTCAATTGCTGCACCATGATGACAAATTTTATATGGAATTAATGGAGTTGCATAGTTGTGCAGATTCTAAATATACACGGTCAATGATCGTAGACTTAAGTTGTTCTACGATCATTCACTCTACGATCTGATAATTCACTCTACGTTTCTATGGTAGTAGAGTGACTACTCTATTATCAGTCAGTGACTACTCTACGATCGTCGAGTGACTTAACTCTACGATCGTAGACTCTGTGTGTACATTGAAAATTAGAATTTGCATAACTGTCCACCTCTATTTTTCTGTATATATAATATAAAGTTTACTACATTAATTATATATGAAATTTCTTATTTTAGAAAATTTATAAGACATTAATATAGACTTTTCCAAACAAAAATTATAAAGGATTTACACGAGTACCAGGCATTGGACAAAAACATCTCATGCTAAGAATTATGTTTCATATAAATCATGTCAAATTGATACAGTTGTACTCCCTCTCTTCTAAAAATAAAAATACATTTTTCATAGATGGATCGAATTGTATTTGAAGAACAAGAGATACAAAAAGGTAATAAGAGAGGCGTACATACCAATCAAACCTATTGGTCGTATTCTTGAATTGAATTTGGAATGAAAAGAGGAGTAATGCTTCCTACCATCATAAGAGAGTTGGGGTTTAACAGATAAAGATTGGGGCTTCGTTTAGCCACCTATACATGTAGCAGAAAACTCAAAGTTATAAACTTATATTTTTAAATACAACCTTAATATTAGTTATAAATTTAATTGTAATGATTTGATATTGATAATAATAATAATAATAAAAATGTAATGACCAGTTAAGAATATCATATCACTTTATAGTTTTAAAATAGAAGCGTATATCTAATTTTGAAATAGATAGAGTAATTGATTAATACGTTTAAATTATGTATAGTACCAACTTTCTAAAAATTTGTGTAATTATAATTTTAATATTGTGGTGTATAGTCAAATTATTTTAATTAAGAGACAGCTTTCAATGTTACATTTTAGAAAAAATGGAACTGATATTTTCACATACTAAATTGATATTTTCACATAATTCATCTCATGTGAATAGTAAATATGTCTCATCTCCATGTGAGAGATACTCATGTAGAAATATCAGTCTCAATTTCCTTTATAAAATCATTAACTTTGCCGCTATTGTAATTTGTACTGTCGATGTTATTCAAAAAGTAATTATCATTATGTTTCATGCCTCATTAGTCGAAGTAAAGTATACTTATTTAGTAATGTATATAAACTAAATTTGTCTTTCAAGCTTCAACAAGTCATAAATAATTCCTTTTTGCTGGGATGAGTTTGTCTTTCTAATCATACTTACTTTTGTCTAGAAGACTAGTAATTACTACCACATATATTCCCTCAGTCTCAAAAAGAAATTAGAGATTTTTCATGTTTTTTTACTTATATCAAAATTTGTCAATCATAATGTATAAATGTATTAAAAAATAATTACATCTAAGTATAAGTTTTTATAATTAAATGAATAAGAAAATATCAAAAACATTTTTTTTTATAAAAAAACTCTTATTTTAGGAAAAAGAAAGAAGTGTGCCACAATATAAAACGTGAATCGTTAAATCCACAATATTTTATAATCAAAATATCGCTACAAATATATAACGACAGTAAAAATCGTTGCAATAACATCTATAACGACACATTTATTTTAAAAATAACATTTTCGACTATAAATTTAACCATTTCCGATCCATGATACCAATGTGTATCTATATTTAAGAGGTTGGGCTTCCAAAAACTGTCCCACTAACTAGACCCTTGCTGAGGATGTGTAAGGACCCTAATTAATGTTTATAATATTATTACAATAAAATGAAAATAATATATTTTGTGATTTTATGTATCCCTTATTTTTTGTTGGGTCATCTTAATATGTGTTCTAAAAGCATATGCTAAGTATACAGTTTAAAAGAATATTCTCTTGAACTGTGTGCATATTTTTTTAATTTTTGTATTTACACAAAGTTCAAAAAATACAAAGTTCAAAAAAATATACACACATTCAAAAGAATATTCTCTTAAACTGTCTGCTTAGCATGTGCCTTGAGGACATATGTTAAGAAATTCCTTTTTTGTTATCCGTCACGTAGATAACAATTAATAATAAACTCTATGTTTGTGCGTTAGTTAACTAAACCCGGTGTTTTTATATTGCTAATTTGAAGGAAAAAACTTGTACTATAACTGTTATTCCACGTGTTTGAATATTTCTAACACGTCTATAATTATTTTCTTAATTTTTGACTTAGTTGAATGCTTTTGTCCTAACATAATTAATTAACTCCAGTACTCCAGTTATATCTAGTTAATTAAATGAAACACTTAATTAAAAATTAAAATTTTGAGATTTAGATGTAAATAAATATATATAAATTCAAGAAATTATGTTACAAATAGATGGGGAAAGAAGTGCAAAAATTCGAGAAATGTGCCCCAGCCATAATATCCACCACCACCACCTCCTCCTCCTCTCTCTGACTCGTAGTAGAGCCTCGGCACTTGAACCCCTCACCCTATATGGCTATCTCTCTCTCTCCTCTTTATTATTAGAGTTCTTCCAAGCAGATAGAAAAATTAAATTTGTTTTTAAATTTCACGTATTTATATTCTTATTCTAGTTAAAAGTTAAAATATAAATAATTTAAATTCAAATACATTCGAATATAATTTTCTTGTCTAATTTTTATATTCACATAAAGTTTTTAACATTATTATTATAATTTTTTTAATATATATTCTAAGAGTACATATTAAGCACAAAAATTAAATATTAAACTGGATATTAAATTCAAAAAATAAAATTCACTAAAATATAATTAAAATAATATTTTAATAAAATTAAATATATTTAGAATTTATTTTAATAGACCTCATCACTTAAATTAAATGCTCATCACTTAATTTAAAATAATATCATATGCATGTATCCCAAGCGTACAGGTTAAGAGTAGCCATATTATTACTACTGCTACTAAAACTACAACTATAGTACTGCTAGTCCAGACTCACTCCATCAGTGTCAGATATCCGAGTCTCCCTCTCCCTCCCCTTCCCCCTCGCCCCCCACTACTTAATATTATAATCTGAATAATCCAGGTATTTGTGTCTTTTTGATTTTGACTCTGACCATGTATTTATTTTCTTATTTTTGGGACAACGTCCTTTTGATATGAAAGGACAACACTAGGCTCTGATTTTCTCCATCGGGAAAGACCCATTCTCGGGCATTTTGGTCAATACAACTCGTTTATTCCTTTTCTTTAGGCTTCTCCTCCTCCAGTCTTTCTGACAACCCCACAACTCTGTCCTGAAAAGGTGAATTTCTACCCTATCTTCTACTCCTTTCTAACCTACTAACTATATATATATATATATATATACACACTTATACTATACTACTAGCTCATAGCTAGGAATTGATTAAATATTATATATTTAGTACCTTTTTCTTTTTTTAGAAAAAGAAATTGACGTGACGTCCCTCCAGAGATAATAAAAAATAAAAAAAAGGTGTACATACTACTATTAGGAAGGTTCATGAGTTTCACTCAACTTCTAGTTTGAAAGGAACTCAGAATTAGCGATTCCCATTGCCTTTTAGTCTTCTACTGTTGGTGGAGCAAATGAAAATATATTTCATACGTAAATTTAAAAATAAATAAATAAGAGTAATTTTTTAAGAAAAATTATCTTTAAAGATCATACAAGATTATTGCATGCATTAAATAATAAGTCTTTCTTTTTTTATATATTAATAGACCCACTAAATAATATATTTATCTACTTGTTGTCATCTTTTTTAGGATAAAAAAAATAAACTTCATATTAACCACTTTCATTTTAATATAAGACTGAACTGTTACACCCTGCATAACTGGTTGAGTAAACTCTCACATATTATTAAAATAAGAATTTAAATATATGTCCAGGAAAGTGATTAGCATGAAATTTATTTTGGAGTAAGTTGATCAGTTGGCCAATAGAATACTGACACGTAAGCGAGACTGTATATGTATCAATATTCTATTGATCAATTGATCAACTTACCAAAAAAATATCTTCATATTAACCGAATCCTATGACCAGACGTATGTATTAAATTCGTGAATGCACTGCGTAAGTATAAGTCTCTCATCTCACTCATTAAAATGTTCAATTACACCTACAAGGGGCACAAGGATTTTGGCTACTGTAAAATGATCTTAAAAAGGTTAGTGGTGTTTGATAACATCTTAATACATTTTAACGGCTTATTTTTTAATGCATTTTAACAATTCATATATTTGTATCAGAGGTTCTCTAAATCGTTAAGATACAAATATAAGTCTAAATTATTAAGAGAACCTTTTAATACAAAATTATAGACTCTTAAGATATATTAAGGGCTGATTGACACTTCTGTCCCTTCAAGTTGTCACCCACTTTCAAAGTCGTCCCTAAAGTACCATTTTTGTCAATTAAATCTTTAAAGTGGCATTTTATTGGCGTTTATGTTCCTTCAACCCATTTTACCCTAAACCCGACTCATTTTAACCAAGTTTAACCCAACCCAAAATTTTAATAATTTAAAATATAATAGTATTTTTAAAATAAGTTTAAAATAATAATTATATTTAATATTTTAAAAAATAATATTTAATTATTTAAAATAAATTATTAATATTAAAATAATAATTATTTTAATATTTTAAAATAATAATTATTTTAATATTTTAAAATAATATAATTATTTTAAAAATTGTTATTTTTAATATTTAAATATAAAATATTAGTTTTTTTATAAAAAAATTAATAATTATATTTAATATTCTAAAATAAATATTTTTTAAATAATTTTATTTTTAATATTTTAAAAGTAAAAAATATTATTTTTAAAAATAATATTTACTTTTAAAATATGAAAAATAATATTTATTTTAGAATATTAAAAATAATAATTATTTTAGAATATTAAATAAAATTTTTATTTTAGAATATTAAAAATAATAATTATTTTTTTTTATAAATAAAATTGAATAATTATTATATTTTTATTTATATTTATTTTAATTTTTTAATATTTCCTTTTAATATTCTAAAATAATTATTATTTTTAATATTTTAAAATAAATATTTGTAATAATTATTGTTTTTGAAGGAAAAATAATATTTAATATTCTGAAATAATTATTGAAAATTTTTTAAAATTTTTTATTTTATAATTATTAAAAAAATAAAAATAATCTTAATAATTATTATTTTAAAAATTAAAATAATCTTAATAATTATTATTTTAAAAATTAAAATAAGCTTAATAATTATTATTTTAAAAAATAAAATAATCTTAATAATTATTATTAAATAATTATTAATTTAATTTTTTTAATAAATATTTCAGAATATTAAATATTATTTTTCCTTCAAAAACAATAATTATTAAAAAGATTTATTTTAGAATATTAAAAATAATAATTTTTTATAATATTAAAAGTAAATATTAAAAAATTAAAATTAAAATAAATATAATAATTATTCAAAAATATTTTTACTTTTAAAATATTAAAAATAAAAATTATTTATTTTAGAATATTAAATATAATTATTTTTTTTATTTTTTAAAAAAACTAATATTTTATTTTTAAATATTAAAAATAACTATTTTTAAAATAATTATTTTATTTTAAAATATTAAAATAATTATTATTTTAATAATAATATTTTATTTTAAATAATTAAATATTATTTTTTTAAAATGTTAAATATAATTATTATTTTAAACTTATTTAAAAAATATTATTATATTTTAGAATATCAAAAAATTGGGCTGGGTTGGGTCGGGTTGGGTTACATTTGGTCAAAATGGGTCGGGTTTAGGTTAGAATGAGTTGAAAAAACAGAAACGCTAATAAAATGCAACTTTAAGGACCTAATTAGCGAAAATGGTACTTTAGGGACGACTTTAAAAGTGGGTGGCAACTTGAAAGGACAGAAGTACCAATCAACCTATATTAAGAGGTCGACTCTTAAAATACATTAAAATATAATATTAAATTACAAAGACGTGTTTAGTTGTATCCTCACACTTGACACTGAAGTGCTAAGGGAGGTAGTCGAAACAGTTAGTGTGGGTGTTGGGGGCATCAGTCTATATGATATTATAATCACACAATTATTAATCTTAAGATTAAATGATCATAGTTTTATATTTTTTTTTATAAAATTATTTATAAGATAATTTAAAATAATTTCATATTATGTTTATTTTGTTCATAATTATTTAAAGGATTTGATAAAAATAACCGTTTATACTATCGTACCCTTATTACTAATAACAAAGATACCATATTCTCATTAGTTTAAGTATAGATAGATATGATAAGATACATCAATTTTTTTAAACAAAGTTAAATGTTAATTTTCTCAACAAAATTTTAGTCTCAAATGATAGAGATTATAATACATAGTTGAACATGGTATTAAATAGTTCTCCTTTCAAATTATTTTATTATCCGTAACTAATAGTCTCAAGTCTATTTTTTAAAACAAACAAAAGACATGAGATTAATAATCCAATCTCAAATATAATTCTTACAAACAAACATAGCCTACATGTCAATAATATTGACTAATAAGATGGTGAAATGATAAAAATAGAAAGCTGATATTTTTATATGTTAAAACAATATTTTGACGTGAGTCTCTATTATATAAAGACGAGTCTCATTTATTATTCGTGTGAAATAAATTATATACAAATATCATTTTTTTTTATGTACAAATATCAATGGAAAAGTTTAGGGGGACATTGGTTTATTGACCGATTTTTACAAATATTTCTGTACTACTTTGTTTTCATACTGTATTCAAATGATATTTAAATTATTAAATTTTATAAAAATTTTAATTCTAATAAATTTTATAAATTATTTAAAAATCATAAAAAAGAATTATGCCCGATCACTGAATCTGTCAATAAACCAATATTCCCGTAGAAGGATTAAATATATTACTAGATGGAGTTGATTGCGTACCAACTAAAGTTGGTGTCATTCACGTCGCTTAATCCCTAAATATTGTCTTCGTTGTTTAAACTTTTTTGACCATTGACGTCATACATGACGTGTGTGCAAGTATTTTATTCTAAATTTTTAAGGGAGTTATTTTTTAAAAGAGTATTAATTTGTTAAGCTTTAACAAAATCCCTATCACATAAAAACTAAGACTAGTAACTAATTAAACATGTGGGGAAATTGCACAATTCTCTTTCTTACGAGTTATCATTCCATTCACATGTATTGAACACTTGATTGGAATCCAAATATATTTGAAAAAGTTGAGTTTGTGACCTCCGACCCCTCCTCAAATATTATAAATCATACTATTATAATATCATAATTAAACATAGCAAATGGGTCGGGTTGTCTCAAATGGGCCGAACTATCATCGGGCCGGACTATTGGCGTATCGGATCAAAACAACTCAAGTTTTGATGAGCTAAAAAATTGAAGACCAAAGCCCGTTTGGCCCGCGGGCCTAGATTGATTTCAGACCACATCTTAACACATTTTTGAGCTTGGTCAAAACGATTTAGGTTTTAATGGGCTGAAAAAGTAAAATTGAAAACCCGTTTTTTTTACTGGTGGGTTAGCCTGGCCCGCGGACCTAAGCCGATTTTGCCAAGTCTAATCAT
Source organism: Panax stipuleanatus (assembly GCA_020205555.1). NCBI lineage: Eukaryota > Viridiplantae > Streptophyta > Magnoliopsida > Apiales > Araliaceae > Panax > Panax stipuleanatus. The sequence goes on along the minus strand of CM035115.1, from coordinate 162,296,438 downwards.
AATTGAGTTAGAATTTCACATCGAATAAATAATGAAAAAGTGAAAAATTAATATACATGAATGGAAAAAAGATCGAATGACATGAGTTTTTGAATCTAGTTGAGGTTCAAACATGTATGTTAGTATTTTGTATATGCACACGCGATACATGGACTCTCTAATTCTCCCCCGTACTTTGTGAATGCGCACGCCAGACATGCGGGCTCTCCGATTCTATCCCAACACCCACACCTAAATGTTCAACACAAATGATTAAGTATGTGCACGCAAGACATGCGGGCTCCCCCGTTCTACCCCAAAACCCCGAGAGCTAAATGGTTTAGGTAGAAAAACCAGACATAAATTTTCAGCTACCCCCGTTCTACTTCTACCCCACAGCTAAATGGTTATGGTTATGGTTAGGTAGAAAAACCATAGACACATATTCAGGGTCCGTACATACGTCCTACGCATGTCACATTGGTGGGTTTAGTTTCACCATGTGTCAACCAAAAGGGTCGCTACCTAAATATTTTCTGATGGCCCCTCTTCTCTTCAATTAATTCCTAACCAATTTGGGTGTATGCATGCATGGTGGGGCTGCTTTATTGTCATGTTTTCCATCTTCTTCTCTCAACTTCAATGTAGCCAAGCCAGCCCACCCATCTACATTTTGCACCAAAATGTACTCGTATTAGATTGAACTAGACTTTACAAAAACGATTCGGGTTTACGGGCTTCCCGGCCCATTTAACTTTTGAACTGGTACACTGGTATATATATATAGTCAATGCATAAAAAATATCTTATGTAATTTCAACATTATTTGTTTTTATAAATTATTTCATTCATGTGGAGTATGTTATAGGGTTGATTATATGTTGATATTGGTGGATTACTTTTTTTTTTTGATATATATATATATATAGCTGATTTAATATATATATAATTATATATACATACATAATAAAAATAAGTTAACTTCACAACTTTTATTGTAACTACACTGCTATAAATTTATTTTTGCCAAATTATCCTTATATAAAAAAAAAACACTAATAACCCCTTCAGTTAAATGAAAATAACTATATTCTTTTATATAAAAAACTAAATATGGAAAAAGCTACTCCCTCCGTCCCCATACATTTTTCACACAATAAGAAAAATAATTTTTTTTTAAAATTTATCCTTAGTGGCCCCCACATAATTACATAACTATTTTTAATTTTTTTTTATACTAATGGACCTACACTCAATAACATATTTCTCCTCCACTTTATGTACCTTATTTCATTATTTTGAGAACAAAAATAAATGCCTTTGGTCATTCTTTTGAGAAGGAAGGAATTATTGTGTCCAGAATGCTTGGTATCAGTATCATCAGTTTGCATATTTCTTTTGTCCAGGGCCTCAGGGGCCCAATGCCCATGAGGGGGGAATGAGCATGTATTAAACAATAGGATAATGGCCCCTTCATGTTACTATTTAGAAGCCCATAACTGAGCTTGTTGATTTACTAATATCAACAAAAAATAAAAGATGTTACTGTTCAATTTCAAATATAGAAAAGACTTTTAAAACAAAACTTAAGAGTAACTATTCATATTGCAACTTTCTTTTATCTTTATCTTTAAATGTATTGTTTTATTTTATTTTTGTAATTTATCACTTAAAAAAATAAAAATATGAAAGTTAGAGTAATGGTCCATAAGATTATGTACACATCATACCAAAAGAAATTATCTTAATGTAACACAAAATAACAGTATACATGGTGTTGATTAATGAAAGATAAAATTAGAGATCTTAAATTTTTAGTCTCAAATTGACATGGCGTTAAATATTCTAATGAGATAAAAAAAAAAAATTAGCCCTTACCTTATTGATTACTCGTTTCAAACAGCATGGGTCGAGACAATTTGAGAGGGTAAATGACATTTTACGCCCCTACATAAACCAATGAATAATCTGAAATTCAGTGACAATTTTTTTTGTTATACTTTTAAATAAGATTATTGGGTGCTGATATAAATTGTAAAAAAAATTCAGATAATATTAAGTTTTTCGTGATTCAATGATAAAAAAATTATTCATAAAACTTGGGTAGACGAAGTTTTGAGATTGATATTAACTTTGAGTCGAATATAATAAAAAAAAAACTCAGATAATGATGATTGATTTTTTGTACAATTCCCTGCATAATTATTTTTTTATTTATGGAAAACCTATAAAAAGAAGGGGAAAAAAGGAAAAGGAAAAAGGAAAAGACCATAAAAGAGATGCGAAAAGCGTGGCTGAAATAGCTCCTCTCAATTTTGGAGATTTTTAGTAGCAGCAAATTTCATATTTTTACATGGATACAAATAAAAATGGAAATGGATGATGAAGAAGTAATTCAGCTCAGCTCAGCTCTGTTGTGTTGGGGAAATCAATGGCTTCACTATCTCTCAACTCTTTGTCTATCCAACCACCTTCGCAACCTAATTCAACTACTGCTCTACAACTACGCAGCAGCTTAAAACCCATTGTAGTCAGTGGAAACCCACCCACCTTTGTCTCTGCTCCAGGCCGCCGTATCGTCGCCGGTTCGTTTCTCTCTCCTCTCTCCTCTTTTTGTTTGTTTTTTCTATTTTTAATTTAGCTTACAATACTCATTTTTTGATTGAATTCATTCTCAAGTGGTATATCTTTTTTGTTGTTGATATAATTCAAAATAGTTTCTTGGCACAACTCTTTGTGGCAATTGGCGCTGTTTGTTTCAGCTTATTCTCAAACAGCTTATAGTTTTTTTTGGTTATCCACAAGTCATATTATTTGTCAGTTTAAATTGCTGCCACCCCATTTGAGGATTTGTCTAAATGCATTACAATTAAACGGGTTATACCCATTTTTTATTTAAGTGGTGAAGTTATAAACTTGTGGCAAACATGGATTTTTCCAATTTATATTCGAGTTTTGGGGGGGTTAATTAAGCTCTAATAATTGGAATTTAAGTAATTTATTTAACTCTAGTGGATGGATTGATTTCTAGGATGCTGATTGTTGAACTTAGTTATCAATAACATACAACTTGGCTCACGTGAGTTAACTTATGTAACTAGGCTAGCTTATATGCTTGAGGGAATGCACATACATTACCGAATGATTTTCGATGTTTTTTGGTATTAATGAACAACAACCAATAATTGGAGATAATAAGGGCTCCTTAATAGTTTCTGCTCATTTGTATTCTCTATGAAATCTATGTGGCATTGAAAATGTTGGTAATCAATCACTTGTCTAATTAAAAAACTTAATATGGATATTTTTAAATAATTTCAAAAAAATCCTGCATATTAAGTAAAACAATTTTTTTGGAATAAGCTAATAAAATATAAGAAATATCTGCAAACCTCTGCTTCATTATGAACTGTAATCTATATTGGTCGGCGTTTTATTTCCTATTTCCTAATTTCTGTTTATGTGTCTTTCATGTTCGTATATGTATTAATGGTTTAGTTGGGGATCTGCATGGAGATCTTGCCAAAGCGCGATCTGCACTTGAGTTGGCTGGTGTACTTAGTTCTGATGGGCAAGACGTGTGGACTGGTGAAGAGACGGTATGTCTTAGAGGGCTGCAAGTGGCAAAATAGCTGAATTTATCTCTACAACTTTATAGTTATTGAAAAAAACACAACCAAGAGTTTTTATACTTTTTCATTAGCAGAAAGAAATTAATGGTTTATTATGTCACAATCTAATTCTATATGAATTTGACCAGGTGTTAATTCAACTTGGAGACATACTTGATCGAGGAGAAGATGAAATAGCTATTTTATCTTTATTGAGATCATTGGATAACCAGGCAAAAGCAAAAGGTGGAGCTGTTTTCCAGGTCTGTGCTGCCAAACTTAGTCGTGCCAGTTTTGCATGCATATGCTAATGCTGTTCGTGTACAATTATTAGAAAATATTTGTGACTAAATTTGTGCAAATATAATGGGCATCAATATTCTTATGTTGTTCTTTATATTCCCAAATAGAATATAGACAATTTCTTCTGGACTTTTTATACACTTTTTGTATTTTTTTCATTATATTTTTTTCTATGCATCCAAGTAAACTGATAGATAGTTCTATTCATTAATAATTAAGGTCAATGGAAATCATGAGACCATGAATGTAGAAGGAGATTTTAGATATGTTGATTATGGGGCGTATGATGAGTGTGGGGACTTCCTTGAGTACTTGAATGATTGTGAGCACAACTGGGAAGAAGCTTTTGTTAGTTGGGCTGGTGTGTCTAAAAGCTGGAAAGAAGATAGAAAAATGTCTCAAAATCCTTGGGGTCCCTGGAATCTTGTAAAGGTATGTTAACATTGAAATATATATATATTTTTTATTTTTTTACAAATGTACGAAAAAATGTGATCACTTTTTAGTGTTCTTACAGCTGTTATTCTCATGATCTACATGACCTTTCTATGAAGTTTTTATTCAAGTAAACTTCTAGGTTTTTGCTTGATAAAATACTGATAATATTATATGTAGTGTCATTGTGTACTCTGGTTGGACTATAGAGATTTGTTTGGTCTGTTATGGCGGCTTTATTTAATAGTACTTATAGGGAAATTAGGAATCTAACCACCTGAAAATCTGATAAATTTAGAATGTGCGCGCTCGCACACGCGTTTGTGTGTGTGTATTCGCTTTATGAAAGAAGTTTCATTCGCCTTCTTTTCTCTAGTGATAGGCTTAAGCCTTCAGTTATTTACCTCAAATTAAATGTACGAAGTACAAACAATGAATAATATGGCACTGGGAGAGTCTTTTATTTGTGAGTGTTTGATATCGATAAAGTTATTGAAACTTTAATATTTTTTCTAAGGTCCTTGTATAAGGAGGGGTGTCTTGGTTGCTTTAGGCATAGGAGTGCCTCTTATTTCCCCTATACTTAGTATACACATACCCAGGTTTTGCCCTCCTTTTTGGCCCTTCAATAAAATTATTTACTTTCTAAAAAGTATAATATAATATATTGTTTTGGACCTTTTGGTCAATATGTACAAGAAACAAGAAATAAAAGCATTGTGGAAGATATTTCAATCTCCATTTCATATGCATAACCAGTACCCAGCATCAACTACGAAAAAAATCAGTAATCATGAAATGTGAGAATTCAAATTTCAGTCGGTGTCCTAACCTTACTCGCTAAATAACCTAACAAAGAGTATATGTCTAGCAAGTTTACTTCAAATGAAGGATAATGGAGATCAATAATTTTAAAGTGATTCGAAAAAATTGTCTTTACGTTCCGTCAAATAATGTATTTTTAAATATTTTGCAACCGAATTTAAATTACCAAGATGTAGACCACAAAAACTCATAAAAGAACAGTCTAGCTTATTTTGTGATTTTAAAGTTTCATCTTGGAAGTAGCCAAATTTACAGAGTCTGATTTCTCTAGATTTTTTCTTCCTTTTTTCCTTTTGTGATCTACATTATTAAGATTTCAAATTGACATGCCTACTTTGATCTGCTTAAAAACTCAAAAGCATTTGATTTTTACCCTAAGCGGCAAACTAGACAAATTTATAGAGCGCTGTAGTTTATCTGGTATGATTTTATGATACAATATGTTATATTACATTCCAGTTATTTGGCATCTGTAGAAATATATGAGAAGCATCAGCTGCTTGTTCCTTTCTGATTGTTTCTTGTCAATAGCTATTCTGATTGAGTTATCCAAACATTAGGACAGCGGCAAAAGGGGGTGATTGCGAGATCATTCCTCCTAAGACCAGGGGGTCCATTGGCATCTGAATTGGCACGTCATGCTGTTGTTCTTAAAGTTGATGATTGGGTGTTCTGTCATGGTGGCCTTCTACCTCATCATGGTAATTTTTTACTTGCACTGCTTTTAATTATTATCAGTTACTAAATTTTTTGTCTTTTAGACTCGTATCTTTTCATATTTTAAATCGACTAATAGAATTGTTGGTACTGCTTCAGTTTCCTATGGCATAGAGAAGATGAATAGCGAGGTATCGAATTGGATGAAAGGTCTTAGTGAGAGTGATGACCATCAGCAACTCCCTTTTATTGCCACCAGAGGTTATGACAGTGTTGTGTGGAACCGTCTATACTCTAGAGATATAGGGGATCTGGAAGACCATCAGATTGATCAGGTGAGAAGAATTAAATTCCATGGCCCCTCTTATGTGATTCTTTCTCTTTTGCGATCTCCGATCACCACCCAGGTTTCAACTGTTTATAAATTCAATTTTTTCTTGGATCTACATAAGCATATCATATTTTCCAAAGATTGGTAGACTTTGTTCCTGATTTTGGATTAGTTCTGGAATATCCATTAAATAAAAAATAAAAAATTGGGATATCCATTGCTTGGTGTGTCTTGAGCTGAATTGAGGAAACCTCTACATTTTCTAAAGTTGTTTTTACTTTCTGCTGTTGGCATGGGTACCTTATTCAATGCAGCTGCTGGAACTAAATTTATCTTCTCATCAGATCCAATGTATTCTTCTAGAGACTCTACGAGCAGTAGGTGCCAAGGCAATGGTGGTCGGACATACTCCTCAAACTACCGGAGTTAACTGGTGAGGGACCACCATTACTTGATGAATTTTATTTTCTTATGCAGTTTTGTTTGTCTGAAGATACGTTGCTATTTAATTATGTATCCAGTTTTTTCATTCTGAACCTGCATTTGTTGACTTATTTTTTGTAATGTTGAATCACCCTGCAGTAAATACAATTGTAGCATATGGCGCATTGATGTGGGGATGTCTAGTGGAGTTCTTGACTCGAGACCCGAGGTAAACTGACTAAAGTGACCCGATATCATATATAGCATTTATTTTCTCCATCCTAGACAAGGGTATTACTAGTTTTGTTCATCCCCCACCCCCCACCCCCGCCTGGGAATTATAAAGGTTCATGCGTCTTAAGATATACTGCAAAACATGATGTCCCTAGATGTTTCATATTGGTCATCACTCATCAGGTTCTGGAAATAAGAGACAATAAAGTGAGGGTGATGAGGAGCCAGTGGAACGCGTTCAGTGAACTTCAGGCTGTTGAATACACATAGATAGCAGAAGAAGGCCACAAGGTATGATGCAAACTCCTCTCATTTGTTTTGAAACGTTGCCCTGTGAAAATTGAAATAAGGATCTAAAGAAAACAATTGTATTGCTATGCTCTTGGTTTTCCTTTCGTGGTTCCATTTGCTTGTGGCATCATGGTCTGCAATACCACATCATCGCTAAGGCTTCATATAATTTTGTCTATACTCCATTTAGAAAGTAAATGATTGGAAATTTTCCGTAATTTATGGAACTATATTATCATGTCATGACCGCCTACCTCTTTCTTATTGATACATACATTTACAGGAGATATCCCTTTGGCTTTTGTTCGTACAAGATCCATTGTTTATAGTCTGTCTATACATGGCTCACATTATCTGTGAAGAATCTGTTCAATTATTACAAGGGTTGGGTTCCGGCAACTTGAAGAAAGCCGGAAAGAGGGATCACAAGATATGTATAGTTTACAATCTACATTGCAAACAATGGTGATCAAATTTTGGAGTCATATTCATAACAAGTGAAACTGCTGGCTGCCGAACTTGCAGAACAATCTTGGAGTCGAGTCGACTGTTGCAAACATGTTGAACTAAAATTAGTAGTAGGAGCACGTATATATTACAGTGTATATTTCATTTTTGGATAAAACTAGAGCTATATTATTTATTACTCCAAGGACATGAGGATTATTTGGTGTACAAAATTCATGCAAAGCAATACAAAGTTTTGCTGCGGTTTAGTCCACGGCCGCTGCATTGTTGGTTCTATAGTTCCGACACCCCCCCCCCCCCGCCCCCCCCCCCCCCCCCCCAATTTCTTTCTAAGTTTATCGCGACTTTTTAGGCCTCAAGTTTTGCAGGCTGCAGACTGTTTAATGTTTGAATATAAATATGTAAAAATAAAATTTGTTAACTGATAAATACCATCAAATAATTATATGTTAATATCAGTATAAAAGCTAAAAGGCGACTTCCCTCATTCATGTTCTTAAGTTTAACATGTAATTTTATCACCAACTAACTAAAAGAAAGCATGGCAGCAGAACAATGGTTTTCTTTAGTTTCGATTCTCCTTAAATTATAAGAATTAATTTGTATTTGGAAGTAGAAATGACCTTTAATTTGCATTACAATTGTAATGAATCAAAACTGGGTTAAAATTTGAATGCGGGGGGTTTTATGAGCCATTTTCTAGATATCTATGTTTTCCGTGGTAAAGTGTAAAAGTACAATGATTCAAACATCGACTCTGTGGCCCAATGGATAAGGCGCTGGTCTACGAAACCAGAGATTCTGGGTTCGATCCCCAGCAGAGTCGTGTCTGGTAATTTGACTCATGCCCATTTTTTTATTCAAAGTTCTTTAATTTTACGTAACAAATAAAACTCAAACATCAAAAAGGACGACCAAAATTCAAAGTAACTATTTTCAAACATGTAGCCCATAATGTCAAAATGGCTTAATGACACTTCTATCCCTCACTTTCAAAAAGTTCATTTAATGTCAAAATAATAAGAGTCCTTTAATTAAGTATAATAATAATAATATTGCTAAATATGTACTATTTACTAACACCACACATATGACTTCAATAACTTTATTCATACCTCAATAACTGAGTTTCTTATAAATATAAGCAGAAACTAGTTTGTGTACCGGCAGTGAAGCCCAATTTAGTCAAAAAAAGCAAAATTAGTGGGACTATACCAGCTACATGTAACAACAACAAATCAGGACATTGACATTTTGAATCATTGATCTGCCTGCATACTTAAAGATTTCTAATGTTGAGAATCCTCTTGTTAAAGGCAACTAACTACAGAGTATACTTACAAAATTTGTTCCCTCTTTTGCCATGTGTTAACGCCAAGATCTTTTCACGCGCCTCAATCACCGAAAAGCACGTCTAATCCTTGCACAGAAAACGAGTCAACACCAAAAACTTGACTGCTTGGGCTACCGGGGGATAGCTCCGGCAGGCCGAAAATAAGGTTAACAATGGAGGTTGTATCCTCTAATGTTTGGTAGAGTAAATTTTACATGTACCTTTTATGTGTAATGCTCTGTACTTTTATATTAGTCTCACCGCCTTGCATGTAACACCTTTTGTGACCTCATCTAATTGCATGCAATCCATATCAAATCATGTTTCCCACTAACTCAGGATTACACCAAATCCTTATTAACTAAGGTGTTGGATCCATAATCCAACACGTGTTCATAACAATAATCTTCAACCCCAGCCCAAGTAAAATCTTATTTAAATGACGGCCCAACATTCCAAAGGCCCAAATAAGTGCGACCCAATATGCCCAAATAATCATGGCCCAACACCATGCAAATATGGTTATCTAATTTAAATTTTTGTGTCTTTTAATTTAATCTTCTAAATAAAAAAATAAAAAATAAATTTGTACTGTATAAACCAACCCCATGGCGGCCTATGGGTGGCAGGCTCAGCGGGTCTGTTTCATTGGATTTCAAGCCATCTCCAACGTCTTTTTTTGTAAGTGGAGTTTATACTTCTTTATTATATAAAGCTTTGTAGTAAACTCCGTCCAATTTTTACATGAACACAACACTTACATATAAATCCAAGACTTTTGAATGCATGTTTTTCTTCGCGATCCTCTCATTCGATTGAAACCCTCTTCTTCTAGCCTTCTCAGTCACTCACTACTACCCTTTGATTCTCTCTCCACAATGAGTTCCTCTCTCCTCCCCCCTTCCATTTCTCCCCAAAATCTCGCCATTTTTGAAGCTCCAGAATCGCCGAGGAGCTCTAATTCGGTTTGTTTCACGGGTTTCAAGCATGGAATTCGAGGTTTTGGTTCGAGAAATTTGGATAAATCTAGGGCTTTTATGAGCGTCTCTGTTGGATCTCAAACTCCCGCTAATGATGCCTTGTTCTCGGATTACAAGCCCACCTCTGCTTTCCTATTTCCTGGCCAGGTCTATTTTAATTTAATTTTATTAAAAATGTGATTTTTTTAGTGAATCTGAGTTCAATATAGCTCCGAAGATATATTGCAATATTATACTATTTTTATATGAATCTTGCTAAATTGTGTGTGAATTACATTATAGTCAATGTACAATTCCGTAATGACAGAGGAATAAATGCAGAATTTAAGTTTATGGGTTGCTTTTTAAACCAAGAATGAAATTGCAAAAAGTATTTAACACGTTAATTTCTTGGAACAATTTTGTGGTACAACAGAACATGCGTAACTAAATTGATAATTGATTGTTGTACCAGTAGTCAACTAAGAATTGTGTATGGCTGAGTATGTTCATGAACTTCCATAAGGCAACACTAAGAAAAGATAAGCCTACATGTTCTACTTTGAGAAGTTGCGCTGCATATCATTAGTTGATGATACTGGGTATGGAATCCGATCATCATGTTTGTTGTATCTTCAACTTCTTATTGCAGGGTGCACAAGCTGTTGGAATGGGTGTGGAGGCTCAGAATGTCCCTGCTGCTTCTGACTTGTACAATAAAGCAAATGAAATTTTAGGGTGGGTTGAATAAAACTGGTAGTTCGAAATTAGAATCAGCGTTAACAATTTGTTCAGCTTGAGATAACTTTTCTTATCCAATTTGCTTCAATCTTATCTAAACCAGTAACCTCCATGAGTCCAACTGGTTCTCTCACCAATATTTGGTAGGTGACTGGTTTAAAATGAATTGGAAGTGGAAAGGAGAACCAAAATTATATTATGAGTAACACATTATTTCTCTTTGAAGGTTTGACCTTTTGGATGTTTGCATTAATGGACCAAAAGAAAAGCTAGACTCCACTGTTTTGAGCCAGGTGTGCTGCCATTATACCTTTTCTGATTTTTATTTATTTTTTGTTGGTGTTAAATATCTGAAAATGTGAGTCATACACATATATTGCATTACCACACAGACAAACACACATTAAGGTTAGTCATCTGATGTGGTCATGTATGTACTTGAGAATTCATTTATGAGAGAGAACTAAAATTAACTTAACAGAACTGTGGGTATAGTCAAATCTCAAATGCTATAGGTAGCAGACCTACTATACTTTGGCATACATATGGTCTTAGATTACTTATTGATTCTTCAATTGCAATTTTGCAGCCAGCTATCTATGTCACCAGCTTAGCTGCAGTTGAGGTACTACGTGCCCGTGATGGAGGTCAGCAGATAATTGATTCTGTAGATGTTACATGTGGCCTAAGCTTGGGAGAATACACCGCTTTAGCATTTGCTGGAGCTTTCAGGTGAGTTGTTGGATTTGATGTTACAAATTCTATTTATTTGTTTTCACTGAAGGTTTGCTTATTCCTTAATGCTTTAAAAAAAATTAACTCCCAATTTAAGCCAAGCTAACACAGTTCCTAATCTGGTACTCGCCATAGCAGTACACATTTTTTTATTTTATTTTACGTGTAGTCATTTTCCTTCTAATATTAGTTTCTGTATTTTTTATTCCATTTATTAGCTTTGAGGATGGACTCAAGCTGGTGAAATTAAGGGGTCAAGCCATGCAGGTAAATAGCCTTTAGTAGCTAATTCTACTATTAATATATGTTAATGGCAGTCAACTCCCTATCAAAATTATTTGTGCTCTTATCTATAGGAAGCTGCAGACGCTGCTAAAAGTGCTATGGTTAGTGTCATTGGACTGGATTCAGAAAAAGTGCAACTCCTGTGTGATGCAGCTAATGAAGAAGTTGATGAAACAAACAAAGTCCAAATCGCAAATTTCTTATGCCCTGTAAGGTTCTTTTAAAATATTTTCTTGTTAAATTAGGGAATTGATATTTTCACGAGTTAAAATATTAGTTCCACAAGTTCTTCTCTCACATGAGGGTGGGACGCATTTACTATCCATATGATGAGTAGAACCTTGTGGAACCTATTCATATGAGTAGAACCTTGTGGAACTCTTCATTCTAACTTGTGGAAGTGATAAGCCAGATAGTTATTGTTTATACGTTGACAAGGAGGTTGGTGTACTTTTGAAGGGAAATTATGCAGTCTCAGGAGGTGTTAAGGGAGTGGAAGCCTTAGAAGCTAAAGCAAAGTCATTTAAGGCTCGAATGACGGTATTCTTCACTTTAAACTTTCAGTTGTCTAACAGATGCCATGCTTCCAACATCTCATCGATTTATTTTTCTTTTGCAGGTCCGATTAGCTGTTGCTGGTGCTTTCCACACTAGTTTCATGAATCCAGCTGTCTCAAGATTGGAAGCTGCTTTGGCAGCAACAGAAATTAGAATTCCAAGAATACCAGTTATATCTAATGTCGACACACAACCACATTCGGATCCCGCAACAATTAAAAAAATACTAGCACGTCAGGTAACTTTACTAATGACCTGTGGTACTCACCGTAAGCATATGAAGTTCAAATGATTTATGTCAACTTGGAATAACAGGTAACTTCCCCTGTTCAATGGGAGACAACAGTGAGGACTCTCCTAACCAAAGGGTTGAAGAAGAGCTACGAATTAGGACCAGGAAAGGTAGAGTTTACTCTGGCTAATGGTTTGATTTTTGAGTCCTACTTCAATCACGGCAACAATTGTTTTTAGTGTTTCCATATTGATGTTCTTATAAGGTTTTATATCCATCTTGTGGACCAAATATCAGGTTATAGCTGGCATTGTCAAGAGAATGGACAGAGCTGCAGAGATTGAGAATATTAGCGCTTAAGGAGTTGACAGGTGGTTCCTTCTAAGCCATTTCAATAACAAAGGGTGAGCATGTCTGTACCATTTAAGTTCCTTCCTTGAGCTTTACCAGGAAAGAAATTTGGAGCTTCAGTTTTGGGATATAATGACCAGTTTGAAGTATCTTCCAGATGTATTGTAGACTTGAGCTTTACATAGAGTTTTTTCCTACTTCATTGAGGAAAACTTTTGAATGATGTTTGCAAGAGCTATAAATGATGCTTATTATTTGGTAGTCATAGTTTTAGACTTTTGGCATTGTAAGAACTGAGAAGTTTTGATAATGTCATCTGATGTTTGTTTTAGGTCACCCTTATGTTTGTATTCACTTGTTATTTAGTCAGAGATAGTAGAACATTACTTAGTATTGTAACATTTTTTTGAAATAGTTGAGCTGATTGGTTTGGCAATAGTCCAAATAGTTGATCTGAGGCACTCACTGAAGATAAAGAACTCTAAACCAAATCCCCTTTTTACATGTCTAAATGGGCTATTATTGAAGGGCATAACTTATGCTTATTAGGTACCAGCTCAATGAACTGAATTAATATAGCTTAGGGTTTCCTTCATAATTCTTACAATCATGTGCATATTCAACCAGATACATGGTTAATAACGGGCACAAATGCACGGAGCCCATTCATAAATTTGTTATTCGGAAAATTTATCAAAAGCCAAATGAGCATCATACCATTAATAAAAAAAATCTCCAAAAACATGACAAATTAGCATGATATTAAGGGCAAAATTACTTATAGTTTATTTATAGTTAAGTGTGCAACTATATACGCATCAAAAAACTTACTATTGACATGAGATTGCAGTCTTAAATAAGCTTCAACAACATTATTGGTAATAAATAATGTTGGTACAGGTACAATCAAAATTTTGTAAACTAGTTGTCAATTGACACTACATTATAGATTTTAGTGTAACCTGGAATGTTCACATCCCAGAAAAATGTGGAGGAAGAAATATGGAAAGGAAAAAGGGTGTGCTCCAGAATGCTAATCTCACAATCATTTTTTTCTCACCGATCCAAGTTACATAGACATAAATCAGGTCTCCAAGATGCTTGTCCATTTTTTTTCTCGCCCATCTTTATGTTGTGTTCTTCTTAGCTATCAAGCAAAACGAAGCATCTGTGGATACAACAGCAGAGTAAATAATGAAGGTCTCAACTCTTTATTGTTCATGGTCTCTCAAGTGACACTGCTATTGCTGCTAATACTGTTGACCTCTTGGTAAAAGGTTTTTCCAGCTTCGTATGTAGACCAGCAAATTGCAGCAGCAGGAGCATGGAAGAGCATCCTGGGCATCCATCCCCTAAGTAACCCGTGATATCCATCCTTTTTTATTATAGTTCGAATAACATCCCTAATAGAACCACTTACAAATCTATCACATCCACAGACGCCCTGCACAGGAATTTAGTTAACTCAAGATGAGATATATGGAAATTCTGTATTAATTAGAATAACATCAACCAACAGTTAATAGTATCATAATAAATCAGTAAAACCTTTAACACCAAAATTAAACATCAGATATGTAGAGAATTAATTTTTTGCCAGGTTGGCTATTTAATACTTGATTCAAACTGTCATGGTAGCGCACACATGCCCTTTAGCCTGCACTGCAATGTGGCCCATGTAACTAATTTATTATCATGGTAACCATCTATGGAGCTGCAAGACAACACATGCCTAATTCTCGATAAACAGACATCTACACCAATGACTTGAAATAGCCCAGATTAACTTATACTACATGTGTATAAACAGTGAAAACAGAACTCCAACCGATGAATTCATTGCCCAATACATCTAGAAATACCTTAGCTTATAGAGGTCAAGTAAACGATTGTAGATTCCAAAATCAGTTGCCAATTATACTAGTCAGTGATATTATGAAGATATTCTCTATAAATTTATTTATTTTGACAAAATTTCAGAGTGAGCTAATCTATGTTTTTACAAAAACTTTATGAAACAAAAATTAAAACAGTACAATGATCTCCAAGGTTGACTTTCTGTTACTCAGTGTTCTAAAATGCGGTTTGGGCAGCCGCCTAGGCGGGGGCGGTACCTCAAACGTGTTCTAAAAATCCCTGCCTAAGTCTGCCTAGGCCCCGCCTAGGCGCTAGGCCCCCCGATGATGCCCCGCCTAGGCGCTAGGCCCTAGGCCCCCTCCTGCCGCCTCGTCTAGGCCTAAGGCGACAAAAAAATTCCTCCAAAAAATTAGGCAGGGCCTAGGCGGAGAGGTTTTTTTTATTTTAATAACTACCCAAACCAGATCTTGATATATTTATTTTTCTAATGATTTACCATATTCATAATGCAATTTGTAGCATATCAAATCACAACAAAAAGTGAACAAGATCAAGTTAAAATGGATAATTTTATTATAGTTGTAATTTTTTAAACTTGTATGATCGTATCAACTTCAAATTATATAAATGATGATACATTTGTACTATTTAGTTTAATTCAATATAATTCTTAAATTTATATTTAGTTTCTTAAGTTTTAATATTGAAATGAATTCTTGAAATTTTAAACTTTATTATTTAATAGAAATCTTGTTTATGAATAAAACTAATACGTTAAAGATATGTTTGAACTTTGAACAATTGCATGTTTGTGTTTGAACTTTGACATTGACAATATGGATATGTGTTTGAACTTTAAGTAAAGACTTTTATTATCTTTATTATAGATTATTTTGCTTTATATTATTGTTTTGTTTGGATAAATATAAGATAAAATATTAAAATTGGCTTAAAATAAAAAATCTCGCCTAGGCCCCCCTGACCGCCCGCCTCTCCCGCCTAGCACTTATTAGAACATTGCCTCAAACGCCGCAGGTGGTCACCCTAGCGCCGAAGAGAAGATGCGGTGTTTCCGAAGATTTGAGTAATTGGCAGCGCATGTTAACTTCTTTCCTCCCCATGATTGCTTTGTCGAGTTCGCCATGGAGTGATGATCACTATTATGTAGATCTGAATCACATGCAAGTAGATAATGTTCTATAAGCAGTTTTTTTTTTAACTTTTGGGTTTTCGAATTGTTGTAGACCTCTAATGTAAAAGATAGAAATGCGCCGTGTCATCCTCTGCATCGACGGGAGACGACGCCATGACAACTATATTCTTCATCCCACTTCTTTAAAGTGTACCCCTAAAGGCACTTCGAGAAATAATGCCTATCTTGTTCTCCATTACCTTAGTTTTTGTATGTGAGTTTTCAGTTGCAAAAGAAATGGTTGCTGGTTCTATTTTAAAAAAAAACTCATATACTCCTTCCACTCTAGAATATAGGATCAATATTGACTTTTTAAATCAATTTAAAATATTTTCAAATTCAAAGTTGTTGTGATTCATTTAACTTTTAAAAACAATAAATCATGGAATTAGTAGTACTATTTAGATAGTTTACAATTTTCTTATTGTCAAAACTAAATTAATTCAGTAAACTTTGTTAGTTGTATTGTCAAAAATAAATTAATTCATATCAATTTTGAATTTTAAAATATATCAAACTTACTTTGAATAATTGAAACGGAAGGAATATATCTTTTTAAGAAAAAGAAATACTAATTTTTTTTATCAAATAATAAGGCTATCAAAATACAGATATGTCGCAATGCACTACCACATTATAACTCGAGGCAAAAAAAAAATTTCTTATGTTTATTTAGATACATTCAGGATACAAATATGTTAAGAGATTACCATTCGACGACCAAATATTATGCATAAAAGTGTGCTTAGGTATAAATTTATGAATTAATGTCCATCCCTATGGCTCTACTTAGGAAGTCGTACTGGTGAACAGAGTACAGTTTAAAAGTTAATTGACAAGATTTTACAAAACCTACCACATTAGCTATTAGAAAAGATGATTCTAGATGCCTAGGATTGGAGACTCCTAGAGTGCACAGGAAGGCAATGGGTTTGACATCCAATACCCTCCCTACCCCAGCCACTGGGGCAGAATGTAACACCCAAATTATTGATATGCTGAAATTGGCTCTTGCAATTGATGAAGATAAAAAGTCATTTTTCCAAATCCAAGACTTCAAAGTTTTTCCAAAAAGATTCTATTTTAAACGAACGTCAAATTTGTCCTGGCTTTAAGATGTTCCAATCAAGCTACTTCAAGGTTTCTCGACCCAAGTCTAAAGTTGTTAACTGTTTCACCCAAAAGGATAGGAACACTGTTATACAAGCATAAATAAGGAAACTGTTTGCTTTTTCAGAAGCAAAATTATGAGAGTTTTGACCAACTGATTGCAAACTAAACTGTGCACAAATAAGGTAACTGTTACTTAAAGGTTCCTTCAGGCCGTATTAGAAAACAGCATAAACTAAACCAAATTAAAGCTAGAAACTGTTCTCGTTCAACACAACTACAATTTTACATTAAAGGCCCTCTTAACATGTGCCCTAAGGGCACATGCTAAGCACACAATTCAAGAAAATATTCTCACTGTATGCATATTCACTTAATTTCTGCATTTGCACAAAGTTCAAAAAAATATACATAATTCAAGAGAATATTCTCTTGAACTGTGTGTTTAGCATATGCCATAGGCACATGTTAAGAAATTCCTTACATTAAACTAGTCATCAAATAGACAAATGCCATTGGATTCCTTGTGTCTTTTGGTGCAAAAAAACTATTGGATTAGCTTATCGCAAAATAATAATAATTTACATATTTTCTATTATAAAATGTTAAAGCTAGCAAATACTCCCTCCATCCCAAATTAATTGTTCAGTTTTGATTTTTTTTAGTCAAATTAACTATTTTTAAAATTAATAATTAAGCATGTATAAATATATTTTTAACATTATAAAATTTAGTATTAGTAGTAAATTGTATATACTTTTTTTTGTTATAACCTCTTCACCTATATTTTGGCAAAAATAGTACACAAAATAATTTTAAAAAATAGTCAATTTGACTAAAAAAAAATAAAAATTGAACAATTAATTTGGGACGGAGTGAGTAAACAATTGTACTTTACCTGACACTGGAACTGAGTTTTAACCACATCAAGCGGAGTTGTAACAGCAGCTGCCAACGCACCAGCTGCAGCCCCTGCAGTAGCATGAACAACAAATCTTTCATCATTAGCACTATCCGGCGAAAACTCCATCAACGCCCTCTTAGCGGCCTCGTAAGTGGTAAAATGCACAGCAGTAAACGGGGCATTCATCAAAACTGTAGTCTTATAGGAAGCATAAAAAGCCCTGAATCCCTCTTCGCTAATTACCCTCCTCACACAATCCAACACACCCTTATACGGACTATTACTCAATTGCAATCTTTGCTTCACCAAATCCATAGGTGTAAAAACGGCGTCGCTTGCCACTGTTGCAAAAACACCGGACACCGCATGGGCCAATGAATTATTAGGGTTCCCGCCGGAAAAGCTTTTCTTACAGATTTCGTATACCGAGAAATAAACGGCGTGAGCGGGACCCGCGCCGAGGCCCATGGCGCCTATTCCGCGGTAGAGGCCAGCGGGGCCTTGGGACTTGAGGATGGACTTCAGGGCTTGACTGAGGCTTACGGATTTAATTGGGCAGGAACCTAGGGCTTGCATTTGGGTTTTAATTGTGTCGACAGGGAACATGGCCATGTGTTCGACCATACCGGCGACTGAGCCAGCGACCATGAACTGCCAGAAGTGGAGGCCATCGTGGGCCGGCGCCGAGACGGTGATCGCCGGATGGTAATCGGGTGGTTGTGGGACGGGTAGAAGGTCGGGTTTTTGGAATTTGGGTGTGGCGTCTGTGGCCATTGAGAGGGATTTTAGGGTTTAGAATCGGGAATTAAGATTTTTACCATGTAAAGTTTTGATCTAATTATATGTTTCGGGATAGAATTGGCAAATGTTTAACAGATGAAGAAGAACAGAATATGGAAGAAGTTTCTAACAAATACGAGTAATTAGGGTTCCAAAATTCAGGGATTCTAGTCAAACACCTATTCCTCCTTGACCTTGGTGACAGTTGAGCAGGAATAAGCTGACAACCAGGACGCTGGCAACGGCGTCGTTTATCGATCTGATAAATTATTTACAAAAAGTGTGTTTGATAAAACAAAACAATTAAAATCTGAATGATGACTATATCAACTTTTAAATTTAAAAATATCATAAATTGATTTTTTAAAATTCAATAATAATCTTAAAATTTAAAAGGGAATGAGTACAATTTTTATAGAGGCTTTATAGATTTAAAATTTTTATTAAGAGACGATTCTTAATAATTTAGATTTTTATCTTGCTCTCATCGATTAAGAGACGATAAAAGATAAATAAAAGTTGGGATTTCTTAACATGTGCCCTTAGGGCACATGCTAAGCACACAGTTTAAAAAAATATTCCCTTGAATTGTGTGCATATTCCCTTGAACTTGATGCAAATACAGAAATCAAGGGAATATACACACAGTTCAAGCGAATAGTCTCTTGAACTGTGTACTTAGCATGTGCCCTAAAGGCACATGTTAAAAGAACCCATAAAAATTTACCAAACAACTTTACCCTACTACCGAATCAGATATAGAACTCATAAAAGATAAACAAACACTTTGAACAAAATCCCAATAAATAAATAAATAAAATTATATTAGTTTGTGAATATCCAATAACCATACGACACATAAATCATTTAGGGAAAATTTAAGAAGTTTAAAGTGTATTGATAGGCCATGTAATAATCATTTTGACCTATCATTTCTCAATCAAAAAGTTTTGGTAATAAATAATGGTACTATCACATAAATTTTATCACATATTTCTCACATACACACATATATACTGCGGGTCCTGCATGTCAGATAAAATATGTGTGTGTATGTGAGAGTTCTGTGAGTTTTTATGTAATACTAATAGCATTGCTCTTTGGTAATTGGTAAAGATACTGCCACAATGGCACTCCACAAATATTTTTGTTGGCCGTCATAATTTGGTAGGCATGCATCTCATTTTATTTCAACTTTTTAAAATTTAAAGTAATATACTTTTTTATTTTAATTAAAGTTGTTTTTAATTAATTATAAAAAAATTAAAATGTTTTTAAACCTTATTTTCATACAATAATTTCAAAAACTAGTTTTAAAAAGTCTAATTAAATTCTTTCTGACAAACCATAAAAATACAAAACGCATTGATTAAAATACGAAATGCTAGTAACATTTTGTGGCGAATAGTTCGTCTACATTTGGCGATGAGATATTATCTTAATATTTAGATGGAGACAATTAGATTTATGTTTAATTAAATTTGTATTTTCAAATGATATCATAGCCATAGGAGTTGGCAGTCATTCTGAAAAATTTATTACAAGTAATTAATACTGCTTCCGTTTGAGTGAGGTTGTCAAGTGTATATTGTAGTAATATGCAATAGCCACTGATTGGTCTAATATTAGAATCCTAGGTAGAGCAGGTTTGAAATCATTTGCTTCTCTTATAGCTCTATATACAACTAGTAGTCGGTGCCACAGTCTATGTGGGTAAATAAATTATATGGAATAAAATAAAAAAAAATTATAATATTTAGAGGATTAAATAAAAAAATATAAAAAATTAATATAAAAAAACAAAAACAAAATATAATTAAAATTGTAAGGGCAGAAGAGTGAAAAAAATAATACGACACAAATTCACCACTGATATCAGGGACTGGAGACATTTTATAATAAGAGCTCACGTGAAAAATCAATCAATACCGAATCAGATGTAGTAGATAAGTTATATGAATCACTCTAATAAGAGTACTTAATAATGATGCAAGTATTATACTTTTGAAAATTGATATTTTCATATGTTAAAATGATATTTTCACACGCATAAAAGTGGGACCCACACACTATTATATGCAAGTAATGTGTTGCTAGTTGATCAATACTCCAAGTCCCTTCATAAAAGGAACAAAATCAATTGTTGACCATTTTGATGTAGTATATACTTTTCTATCAAGATGAAGCCACATGTCCAATATATTCAAAAAAATACCCAACATGAAGATGATTAATTGATTGTCTTGATCAACAATTACTTATTTTAAAATGCTTTATTAGTTAATATTTAAAATGGTTTATTAAGTCATTTTAAGTTGTGACTTATCAGTAAAACGTACGTATTGCAATAAATTTGTATCGAATTATAATTACGAAACATATCAATATATGAGATTTAATAGAATTATAAGAGGGTCTCACTTCTTACACATCTTTCCAAAAGGAATAACACTAATATTTATTCATGATAATGAAAAAGTCAAAGTTGCAATATACTCCCTCCGTTCCTAAAAGATGGTCGTTTTAAAAGAAAAAATTTGTTCCAAAATGTTTGTCGTATATTACTCATATATTACTCTTATCTTCTCTCATTGTCCCAATAAATTCTCTCCCTTGTATTAATAGTTTTTAATTTTTCATAAAGTGGTAGTGATGGAATTTTAAACAAATTTTACTAATATTAAATAATTTTCTTAATTTATGTGTCAAAACTTTAAACCACAGTATTTGAGGAACGGAGGTAGTAGCGGTACTAGTATTATTTTTCATTAATAATTCATTACATTTCTCTAAACATTGGAATCTTAAACGAAAATTTGTTCGGACTACTTGGGCATGCAAATATAATTTATTATTCCTCGGTCTCACAAAAATATTCACATTTCTGAAATTTTTTTTATTAATAAAAAATTATTTTTTATTAATAAAATATAAAGTGAAGATATTTTCTTAATTGTAATCATAATTTAATTATCATCCTACAGCAACACACCGACAAACAAACAATTTATTCTTTTTAAAAATAATTATAAAATAAAATATACTTATATTTATCAGTACACTATGGTTGATGAAAGGAGTGGTTATGATGAAATTTATTATGAAATAAGTTAGTTAATTGATCAATAAAATATAAATACGCAAGTGAGATTATATGTATATCAATATTTTATTGGTTAATTAATAAATTTATCAAAAAAAAAATAACTTCCGGATCCGTTGGTAAATTATCAAAGGAAACACTAGCATTAGTAGCATACAGAAGTTCAGGTTTAGAGTATAGTAATTTTTTTTACTGACCTGTCAAATTTATTATTGGGAGATGCCCATTTTGATGAAGAAGATGATAGTGAGAGAACATGGAGAACACAGTCGCCGACATCGGCCAAACCGCAGCCACCGGAATATTCCTCCGATTCCCCATCCCGTTCACCCACGTTAGGAACGCATCGTACATTATTACCCTCGCCGGCGAATCAAGCCGGTCCAGCAGCCGCTCCACCGGACCTTCCATCTTCTTCAGCGTAGCTTCCACGAAGCTTGGATGGTCGGCGGCGCGAACCAGCTCCGACGGGATGACATTGGGAATCGTGCCGAACTGAATATTAGCCGGCGGCTTAGTCTCGGAACTGAGGAAGCCGAGCCACTCCTCGGTAACAATAAAGGTGATGAGAAAGTCGGGGCGCTTGGCGGCAAGAAGCTTGCAGAGGTTCATCATTGGGTTGATGTGGCCTCGGCCTGGATATGGCAGGGCCACCACGTGGCAAGTGATGGCTGGTTTCAAGCCGGCGGATCCCATTTGGAGTGAATTAATGCTCTGAGGAATTGAAAGGATAAAGTTAATGTGAAAATTAAATCAGAAGGATTGGAGAATGTAAGAAAGAAGAAGCTAGTGGAGATCATGGACCAGGAGGTATTTGTA
This sequence comes from Panax stipuleanatus, assembly GCA_020205555.1. NCBI lineage: Eukaryota > Viridiplantae > Streptophyta > Magnoliopsida > Apiales > Araliaceae > Panax > Panax stipuleanatus. Next base: position 162,273,922 of record CM035115.1, on the reverse strand, counting down.
CGGACTACTTAGAATTATCACACAAATAATAAAAATTTTGTTTAGAGTTTAAAACAATGAAATGATATTTTTACATAAATAGTATATGATATTTTTATATAAAGATAGAATTCACTTCAATCTCATATAAGAGGGGATTACTTGAAAATATTAAATATGCATATAAAATATTAATATTCTTTAAAATAAATATACTGACTGTATATATAACGAGAATAATAAAATTATAATTATTTAAAATTTAAAATAAATATACTGATCGTGTATATTTTAACGTTTATGAATTATGATCTTAACACATCTTAAATACATTGTGATCAGTGCATAAATCTAAACTTTTATGTTTAATATAAGCAAATTATTATGATGGATGGATGGTATATATATGAAAATTTAACCCATTTATATGTCTGTTTTTTATCTTTTGGATTAATATTAAATTTTTAAAATTAAATTGAATTAGTTTCAAATTAAATAATTGTGAAAATCTTAAACTAACCCTAAATATTTTACAATATTTATTGTATTATAGAATTGAATGAATCACATTAATTATAAGTTTAAAAATATTTCATATTAAATTTAAAAAATCAAATTTAATTCTTCATTTTTTCTAAATTATATAATCAATATTGATTTTATAAAAGTCAATTTGAGATATTTTTAAATTCAAATTGACATGATTCATTTACAATTTGAAAATAATAAATTTTATAACTAATGTCTAGTATTACTTTTCAGATAGTTTATAATATTCATAATTGGATTGATTTAAATTAAATGAATTCATACCAAATTTGAGTTTTAAAGTATTTAAAATTAATTTTAAAAAAAATAATAATAAATTTAGAATTTAGAATTGATGAAATATTATATTTAAGAATAAAATAAGTATGTTTTAAAACTGCCATCGACATGCGTAGGCTGCTTTCTTAGGTAATGTAATTGCCCATAGCCATAGGAAACAAATTTGAAGTACATGACAAATGCATGAGCGGATGGCGTATTAAAGAGAAATTTTCAAAATCTTTATCTTATACTACTATTTTTTTTTATCGATATTTAACTTTACATAACAACTTAGACATAATTTGTTTACAATTATTCTTCAATATATTAAGTTTTAACAATTAAAAGTTATAATTATAAATAAAAAGAATTAAAAAATAATGCCCAACATTGCTTATATATGCAACAAGAAGTTTTTATAAAAAAACATTATTCTTTTATTTTAACCAATGTGGTATTATACACTTCCTCCGGTACTCTTTACTTAACGGTTTTGGAGAAAATATAAATATTAAAAAATGTAATTAATATTTTATGTGATTGATTAAAATGAGTATACAATCTCAATATTACCTTTCAAAATTTATTGAAAAAAATGAAAGATAAACAATTAATATTTAATATAGATATAATATGATAAACTAAGTCATTAATATTTTTTAAAATTTATAAACGATAAATATAAAAAAATCACGCTCAGAGTAGTAGTCTAGTAGACTAAGGGGCTGTTTGATTAGCACTGAATGGCTGACCGATTCAGCTATTCAGTACGTTTGTTTTGAAAAAAAATCATCTAAATGACTGAATCGGTTAGTCATTCAGACGATTTGAGTTGAATGGTTTAGCGTTATTTTTTTGGCTGAATGGGCTGCTGAATGAAGTTTTTTTTTACAATATTAACTATTATATTAATTAATATTAAATAAAATTAAAATAATTTTGAATTTTTTCAGAGGAGTAAAATAATAAAAAGCTGTTATTCAAATGTTTCAGACATGTTAATTATCAAATAATTTTTTTCATTCAGATTGAGCTTATTCAAGTTCAAATTCATTCAATTTTTATCAAATACTTACTATAATTTTTTGGTAGCCGACGGACCGGAGGGAACATTGACTAACACTATTAACCAGTACTTATTAATTGACTAACAACATTACCAATATCAATAACTAATTTTCCCCGGTTTTTAGAAAAATGACTAAAAGTATAATTTATTTTATTTTTAAAAAAGTTGAGATAAAGTATATAAAATGAAAGGTAAGTATGTTATTTAGTGAGATGGTCCATTAGTATAAAAAAAATAAAAGTACTAGTAACTTTATAATCTTGTGGGATCACTAAAAATAAATATAAATTTTTTTACTCTATTTTTTCTACTTTTATCACACTTCTAATCTTGTAATTATTTTTTTAGTTATTTTTTTATTTGTTTGTAAAGTTGGAACAGTCTATTAAAACTTGTTCGTTCAAATTTTTGGGTCAGAATTGGGCTAAAAATTATTTATTGGACTTCTGAATATCAGATCTATAGGAACTGCCAAGCCATAAAATTTGACATATCAGAGCCCATGGTGTGTGAAAAATATGTCCTCTCAAGATGCAAAAGAAAAGGGTAGAGTGAGGTGTCAACCGATTGATTGCATCTTAATACAAAGATGTGGGTTGTTAAAATACATTAAGAAATAAACTGTTAAGATGCATTAAGATATAATCAGTCCACGATTTGTGAACCAAATTGAGTAATTAACTTTGTTAATTGAAACTTATTAAGGGTAAAAATAATAAGAATTGTCTCATCTAATTTATTGGAGCAATTAATTCTTATGGAAGGAGCCTCCATAAGGGAAAGTTAATTAATCACTCTCATACACTAATGTCAACTAATTTCTTATAAATATTCGTCATCTCTTACGAGAGAATCAATCTAAGTATACTTTAACCCATAAATTATTAAGAGGTATCGCTATGTATTGCGAAACATTTATGCTGAATTACAAAATTATCACGAATACTTATCCACGTAAATGAGAATAAAAAAATCGATATAAACATTCTGAATATATATCATTTTCTAAATTATAATCCTCTATTATAACAAGGTTATTTCTCTGCGACACAATTACAAACAGTGTTATATTCAGATCTAGTCCAATATCGGGTGATTTGAACTCGAGAACAAATCCAAACATTAACGTGACCTTTTTTACAAACCAACTTTTTAGATAAAAAAAATTCTTGCACGGATCATGCTTAACTAAATTTCATAGTTTAATTCAAGCTAAATAATTAGTAGCCTAATTATATATTAATGTTAAACTTTTACCCACCCACCCATAAACAATCACCTTCAACCAATGTGCAGTGCAGGGATCCACCAAAGCTCAAAAGCCTATACCTTGTTCAATGTTGAGTCCATTCCCTCATCAAGGTACCACAAAATTAATGTTATGTTTGGTTCCCATTCCTAGGCATGTATGGAATGGAATGGATTAAGAAATGGAATGGTCATTCTCATTTTTATGTTTGGTTTGTCCATTCATTTCTTCGGGAATAAAGTTATCAATCTATTTTCGGAATAAATATTTTTTGAGAGGGCGAGGGCAAGGGCGAGGGCGAGGGCGAGGGCGTAATCAGTAAATATTAATTTTTTTTGAGGGGAAGGGGAGTGGGGGGTGGGCCATGTGGGCTGTTGCGGGGTGGGGGTAATCTGTAAATATTATTTTTTTGGGTGGCGGCAAGGTGGGTAGGGTGAGGGTGAGGGTGAGGGTGGGGGTGCGCAGGAGTGGGGGTGGGGGTGGGAGTGGGTGGGCGGGCAAGTGGGCGGGGCTGGTGGGTGGGGCAGGGTGGGGTGTATATATAATCAGTAAATTTTATTTTTAAAATTTTTGTGGGGTGGGGGGTGGGGTGGGTGGGTGGGTGGGTGGGGTAGGTGGGTGTATATAATCAATAAATTTTATTTTTTTAATTTTTGTGGGGTGGGATGGGTGGGGGTGGGTGGAGGTGGGGTAGGATGGGGTGTATATATAATCAGTAAATTTTTAGTTTTTTTTTTAATTTTTGTGGGGTGGGGTGGGGTGGGGTGGGCGGGTTGGGTGTGTGGGGGTAGGGTGGGTGTATATATAATCAGTAAATTTTATTTTTTTAATTTTTTTGGGGTTGTGTGGGTGGGTGGGTGGAGTAGGGTGGGTTTATATAATCAGTAAATTTTATTTTTTTAATTTTTATGGGGTGGGGGTGGGAGTGGGGGTGAGGGTGGGGTGGGTGCAGGGTGGGGTAGGGTTGGGTGTATATATAATAAGTAAATTTTTAGTTTTTTTAATTTTTGTGGGGTGGGGAGGGGTGGGGGTAGGGTGGGGGTATATATATTCAGTAAATTTTATTTTTTAAATTTTTGTGGGGTGGGAGTGGGGGTGGGTGGGTGGGTGGGTGGGGGCGTGTTTGGGTGGGATGGGGGTGGGGTGGGGTGGGGGGGGTGGGGTGGGGTGGGGGGGGGGGTGGGAGTGTATATATAATCAGTAAATATTTTTTTTTGAGTGGGGGTGGGGGATGGGTGTGTACACATAATCAGACTATTTTTTTTAAGGGGGTGGGCGGGGTAGGGCTGTTCGATCAAATCGAATGAAGGGAGTGGAATGAAGGGAGTTGATCGAAACAGGAAGGAATAAAATAACTCACCTATTTACACGGAAATAAAAATGAACTTTCAGATTTAGAACGGAATGACTATTCTCATTGAGCAACCAAATATGTTTTAATTCATCCCTTAAAGAATGATCATTTTATTCTCAGCCAATTTTATTCCATTCCCACCAATGAGAGAATAAACAGATGCCCAAAAGGGCCGAAATTATAAGGAGAAAAAAGTGGTACTCAAAACATCTACAAATCATATCTACCAAAAGTTTTGGAGATGTTGCTGCAGTGGCACTTTCGGCTTTAAGTCAAGAAACCGCTATTTAATTTGATAGGTTTTTCAACTTCTCTTTCTCTCGCATCAATGTGAAACTCTTATACGATATATAGAACGACGTACTAATGGCGGAGTCAAAATTTATTCATATTTACTTTTACTTGTGAGAATTAATTTAACTTGATCAATCATATAATTTTCAAAAATTATTGGTCGTTGACAAAATTCCAAAAAAGAAAAAGAAAGGAATAGAAGTATCATAGGAAAAGAAAGTGGCAACGCCCAAAAAGATGAGAGCTAAAAGTAAGCATGCATATGTAGGGCAATTAATTGGACATTATTATTATCGTTAGGACCACCATGCATGGACAATTAGACAGCACCAAGCTCAATGCATTGCATTGCATTGCATGTATTCCCGTGAGTGACCTGACCGACCAATGAATCCATAGATTCTCCAAGCCTTTTTTTTATATATATATATATACTCCATCTCCATATGCCAAAGGAAAAGAGAAAAATTAGAAGCATTTATTAACAATATGAAGAGATGGTAGGGTCCATTAATGGAACTCATAATATGTCCTTAACAAAAATATCCGTAATAAAAAGATATATTTTCCATTTGGATTGAAACAAACTAAGTAACACATAGTACTTGGCCAAAAAGAAGAAAATAAAAAAAGAAACAACAATACTACTATCACATAAAAAATAATCACATAAAATTTACATACACACGCATGCATATTTTTAGGGTCCGCTTGACACGTGGAATCCACAATATGCATATGTGTATGTGAGTTTTATATTATTATTTTTATGTGATAGTAACATTATTTAAAAAGAAAAGAGTAACACATTATAGCATTGATATATAAATTGACTAGTCGACAAATCATCATTGATATTTCTGTGAGATATTTCTCTTCTCATTTAAATATCTTCTCAGGAACCCCCTTCACAAATCGACCCTGTAACCAAAAAGGAAAAATAAATAAATAAATACCCTTTTAATTAATAATTTATATATAAACATATATACAATATATATTATGTAGAGGAAAAAAAAGGAGAGGATATATATATATAATTAGTAGTAGTAGTAGTAGTACTTTGAGTCTTGGTCTTTTATCTGCATTGAGCTTGCGAACTTGATATCTTATCTTCTTTGAGAACAATCTAGATTGGCGCTTTTCTTTGTATCTAAGTACACTTGCTTCCCTTCTTCTTCTTTCTTCTTGATCCGTCACAGGCATCTCTCCCATCTACACAAATTAATTACAAACAGTTTTACATGTACAATTAAGTAATTAGCGGTAAGCTAAGGCTTAATCCTCCACATATATGACCAAAACAATAAGAAAAATAAACAAATAAAGTAAATTTATACCTACTTTAATTTGGTTTGGAAAGTGTCATCGAGAATTTTGTGTGACAATTAATTTAATACCAAACTTTGAAATTGGAATTTAGCGTCAAATTTCAATTATACATGAGAATTAATAGCAGATTCTAATTTCAGAGCTGCCAAATACTTTTATTCGTACAGTTATGTAATATTTTATTACTGATGATATGGATTTATAAGAATAATATATATATATATATATATATATATATATATATATATATATATATATATATATATATATATATCAGCTAGCATGCACTTCTACGTATTCAAACTTATAAAATTTAATACTATAATATAAAAAGAAATCGAAGTTAGCTTGGTGTGATTCTCTCCTCGTTAGAACACACACCAAAATTAATGAAGGAATAAAATAAAGAAATGAAAGAAGTTGAAAGTAATGATGATGTACTGACATAGCCATAGCCAATATTTTTGGTGGAGGAGAGAGAAAATCGGGAAGCAGGCCAGAGTGAAGGAGTACGGTCCGACGACCATGCATCCAACACTTGTTGATAATTCAAACTCAAATTCAAAGACTTGCTCTTCTTCTCATTTTCTTCATCAATATGATCATCCCAAGAGCCATGACTACTAATTTCTTCCCTCTTTATGCTACTCCTAAAATGCCCTCCTCCTCCTTCTCCCTCTTCTTCTTGAAAAAACCTGCTTGATTCCTCAACCTTAATTTGGTCACCAAATTCATCCTCCAATGAATAATCTAATTCCCATTCCATAAAATCCCAAATAAAATCTCCCATGTTTTCCTCATCCTCAATTCCCAAAATGCCCTTCGCCTTGTTGACGTGAAAGTTGTTGGTTTGGGGCAAGAAATTCATATCAAGGGTGTCTGGAACTTCTTGTTCTTCCATTTTTGGGTGTTTTAGGAAGGAATTTTGCCCCATTCCCCCCCCCCCCCCCGCCCTCCCTCCCCCTCGTCCTCTTTCTCACTTTGTTTCTTTCTTTTTCTGTGCATGAAAATATATATGAAGATGGGAATACTGATAAGTATAAAGAGACTAACGATTTTCTCTTCTTCTTTTTATTTATTTATTAACTTTTATGCATTTTATTACGTGGCATCTTATCTTCTTGTTATTGGCCAGGACACCCATGACCTACGTTCTTGTGATAGGCGTTTAAAACATTGTTCAAAAGATACATGTCCCCGATTACAAAATATTTTATTCATAAAAATATGTCTGAAATTATATATGTTAAATATAAAATATACCTAAACACTAATTTATTCTCCAAAGTATATTAAAATAGAGTCTATTAAATTTAAAAAAGACAAATTTATTAATACACTTGCATGGGCAAAATTAATATTTATTTTATAATCCCTTCAGTCTTCCCTGTTTTAAATTTTTTAATATGTATAAAATTTGAACATTCTTTTAAGAACATAAAAAGTAATATGTAAAAAACACGTGAATCACAATCATGTATAAACGCCCGTAAATTGATTTCTTTGTGGGGGCAAAAAGTGTTTAGACTTTTACTCCGTCTGTCTCTATATATAATTTATAATTTCTTATATATATATATATATATATATATATATATAGATTCCCATATGTAAATATTGTGTACTAAGTAATATATACTTATGTAATTGAAATGAACGTAAATATTGTGTACTAATTAATATGATACTATTTATTATTATATTTATTATTTTTAAAATTTTAGTATTTCATAAATTAATTTAAAAATAAAATTGATTTATTATCTATTGATATATTAGAGGTAGGAAACCAAAATTTTGTATTTCATAAATCAATTACTTCCCGCGGATACTCTTTCTAGAGGCGGATAAAAATAAGCCATATTTTGGTCATCTGCCATGCCGCTACAATAGATCTCACTGTCGCTTCTTCCTCTGGTGAAATTTGTCCTAATCTCAGTCCTTTATTATCATGATCAACGGCTGAGAAGGTGATTGTAGGAATAGTGTCCGTAGCAACCAATGTCACAGATGAAAAACCTTATATATGTGTGTGTGTGGAGTATATTCCTAATATGTAAGAAGCACATGAATCACAATCATGTATAATGGCCAGTAAATTAATTGATTTCTTTCTTGTGGGGGCAAATAATGTTTAGACTTTTACTCCGACTGTCTATTTTAATTTATAATTTCTTAATTATATTTTATATATATATATATATATATATATATATATGTGTGTGTGTGTGTGTGGAGTATATATATTTGAAAAATGATGTTAAATATACTTAAACTAAGACACAAAAAACAAAAAACACCAAATGAGATGCTCAAGAAATTTGTTCAATGAAAAGAAAATGTACGTGCACAAAATATGTCTTACGAAGTTTTGACGATTTTTTTTCTGCTTTTTGTTTTTTGTTTTTCTAGTGATGATAAAAAATATATATGTAAGGCATTAATTAAATTGTTTGATATTTGGGCCTTGGTAGCCTGAATGCGACACTGCTTGTCAAAACTTCTAGAAATCTTAATCACATTTTAGAAAAGGCTTAAATACATTTTAAACTTTAAATTTTTTGTTTTTACTCTTTTAACCTAACGTTTGAACTTTAAGACATTAAATTTTAACATCTCTATATTTTTATAAGTTAAACATTTTTACTAACAAATTTAGCATTTCTTACCTTATCAAGTTGGTTTCCATTTTTTTTTATTTCCCTTCTTCATCACACGCACTAATCACGTGTATAAATTTTTTTGTACTTTCAACGATATTTAAGGTCTTATATTAGTATGAAAAATTAAGTCTTTTAAGGGTATAAATATCGTTTATAAATTATTTTTTTCATACACACTAACCATGCGCCTACAATTTTTTGTGCTTCCAAAGATATTTTAGAGTAAAAATACTAAAAATACTCTCATTCGGCTTTAATTACTACTCGTTGGTGGTCAAAATGTTTAATTTATATAAATTTAAAATATTAAAGTTCAATACCTTAAAGTTAAAACATTAAGATTTAAATTATAAACAATGATTTTTTTTAAAGGTTTAAAGTTTAAACCTTTAGAAAACGAACATAAATATAGTTTAGTGATATGTCCAATAATAGTTAGGCAAGCTGGCTTTGAACCTAATACAAAGACTTGTAAGGCAAATATGAATTAGTGACATTTTGGAAAGAATCCTAGTCATTGTGTTAGCCCATAAGAGGAAAAAAAAAACATTAAAAGAGCTTGAGGCATTTACAAAATTAGGGTGCACTTGGCCCAAGTAATTAAGCTATCTTCTATTCAGGTAATAAACAAATACTTCATTCCTTCCACAAAAATAAATATCATTTATAAAATTTACGAATATTAAAAAAAAAATTGTTTTAAATATATAGTTGAAAATAATACGTTGTTATATTAATAGTATAATGTGATCATGAATTTATGATTACAATATTGAATAAATTCTGTCATTTTATACTATTACTAGTAAAAATAGTCTCCCTTTGTAATTAAAAAAAAATGACAATGCACGCATACTAAAGATTTATATTGATTCTTGATTAAATCTCCAAAATGCTCAAGTATATATGACTATAAAAAAAGGAAGAGTCCTATTATATATTACGAATTTTTTTTTATCAAATTACAATTGCGATGTATATTAATACATGAGATTTGATAGGATTTATTCACGTAATTCGTAATTAAAAAATGATATATAAAGTCGTAATATATATCATTTTTCAACAAAAAAAATTTTATAATTATTAGATGGAGGGAGATTATATTTGACCCGTACGTTCTAGTCTTCGTAGTATGAGTGTTGGATAGAGGACACTTTTATGCGGACATGATAATTGTACATGAAAATTAGACATGAATACTTTACAGTCTCACCTATTTGTATTTTTATTCCTCATTAGGGGTCAAAATATAAATAGGTAAAATTATACAACACTCATGTCTAATTATCATAAAATTTTACACGGTGATCATAAGGTATTTGACCAAATATTAGTACGAAGAAAGAGCGAGCAAGTGGTAGTAGAGTAGTATTGGACTTTAATTATATGCAATCATTTTATTTATTTTTGTAGTGTTTGTGTTTCTACGCGAACATGAAAATTAGATCGAAAGAACAAAATAAATTTGTTCCAGCGAACAATTGGACAGTACAACCTATTTGTTCGCCGGAACAAATTTGTTTTATTTTTCTGGTCCAATTTTCTTGTCCAAAAACTCTGTCCGCATAGAGTTATTATTATTTTTAAATTGTATTCACGTTGTATCAAAACACACACATCACATAGAATTAAAAACTAGTAATCAGACAGTGAGGGTGGGGCGGGTGACTTTTCCTTTAAAATCAAAAACCAAAGTTTGATTAACTAACTAAGAAAAATATTAGTTTTGGACATGAACTAACAAATTAAGTCTTTATATATGAATTTAAGTTATATACTGGTGTTCATGTGTTTTGAGTACATGCATGGCACGTTCAATTCCCAAAGGTGGATTTTCCAAGTCAATTTAATTAAAATAATTTACCAAACGTTGATTGGTCAATAAGAAGAAATTATATATGTTTGTATATTAAGAAAATATTTTTCTAATTCCTACCCACTTTCTTGTTGTACGTAATTTAAGTGGGAAAATCTCATGCTTAATACTCCATCCGTTCCTAAAAGATTGTCGTTTTAGAAGAAAAAATTTGTTCCAAAATATTTGTCGTTTACAACTTCCTAGAAGAATAAATTATTTACTTTCTTATATTACCCCTATCTTTTCTCATTGTCCCAATAAATTATCTTCCTTGTATTAATAGTTTTCAATTTCTCATAAAGGGGTAGTGATGGAATTTCAAACAAATTTTATTAGTATTTAATGACTTTCTTAATCTATGTGCCAAAATCTTAATGGACAATCTTTTAGGAACGGAGGGAGTAGTAATTAATTATGGCTAATTCCCATTAATTTGAGGGCTCGAGGAGGCAACTTCCAAGTCCCAAACAAGAAGTTTTGATCACAATTTTGGATGTTGGTCGGTCACAACTACTCTTACCAGATTTCACTTGACATGCATGCATGACCTCCACATGCAACAAAGTGAGTTGGTATGCCTGATCTATCCAAGACATTTAAAATTGGGTTTATACACTAATTAAATTAGGTCACTAATAATGATATATAGATCAGCAATATATAATCACTCCCTCCTCCGTTCCTTTTTTACTTGTCGTTTTAGAAAAAAAAATAGATTGAGAAATGCAATAAATGATTTGTCTGATTGACCAAAATACTAATTATAAAATCTCATAAATAATGGAGTATCATTCTAAAATTTATTGAAAAAGATAAATGAGAAACAAGTCATTATTTAATGTAAAGACAATATGAAAAATTCAATCATTAATGCTCTCTTAAAATCTACAAAGGACAAGTAAAAAGTACTAACAAATTTCACTCTCTAAAACAACAAGTTTAAAAAAACGGAGAAAGTATGTTGTTAGATCAATAAATATAATGTCTCTGAAAAAATATCATTAAAACATGAAGTGTGGCATGTCATTAACTACTCCCTCCATCCCATAATAATTGTCGTTTTAGCTTCATATTAAAAAAGTCATTTAATGCTATCATTTACTCTCTCTGTTCCTAAAAAATTGTCGTTTAAATTTAATGCACACAGATTAAGAAATGTAATTAATACCTAGCGAAAATACTATACTACCCTTATTAATTGTCTGAACCAATTATTCCCTTCCCAATGTTTCTTATTCAATTCAACCAATTACTACTTGGATTATAGCATTGAATTGAATAAAAATCATTGGGAAGGGAAGAAAGTTTTAAATAGGAGAAAGTTTTAAATAAGGGTAAAGTAGAAAAAAAATAGCTAACGTGTATTGATAAACTCAAAACGACAATCTTTTTGGAACAAAAATTACTTCCTAAAACGACAATCTTTTAGGAACGGAGGGAGTATTAATTAAATTTTTTATAAAATTCCATCACTACTATGGGAAGTTGAAAACTATTAATACAAGGGACATAATTTCTTGGAACAATGAAAGAAAGTAGGGGTGATATAGAAAAGTAAATAATTTATTCTCCTAGAAAATTGTAAACGACAAATAAATTGGGAAAAAAAACTTCTTCTAAAACAACCGTTATTATGGAATGGAAGGAGTATATTGCATGCTTACTCTAACAGCATAAATACTTGGTCCGACATTATTAGCCACCCTAAATTACTACTACTACAGTATTAGTTGCGACTCCGATGACCTCCCCTAAGATATGAGTACTACATGGTACATTCTTTGTATGTGTAATTGTGTGTGTTATTTTATACTCCAATCAGAGTATTAGATAAGGTTTATATAAGATACATAGAGTATCAAAGTTTCTTCTTCTTTTTTTAAATAAACCTGAATGAAAGATAATCAATAGTCAAATCATATCTTACTTAAATATAACTAGGAGTGCAATGCTTAGTTTTATATTTATATATATATCGACATCATCATACCAGGGTCTACATATATATTCAAAGATGGATGGAGAGAGAGAAAGAGAGAGCACCCCGTACGTCTCACCATTAATTAGTAGTTAATCAAGAAATAAAAATAAAAAAAGCAGCAAGTAACGTTAACTCTACTCTCACTCCAAATCTCACATGCTACCGTTGACTCCATCGAGATCATGTTGGAGTAATTCATTATACTCCCTCCCTCCCTCCCTCCTTAATTAATTAGCAAACCCTGTTCACACGTACGCAGCTTCGTTCTTTCTAAACCACAACTACGATCGATCGATCGATCGATAATACAATTAATTAATTACTCCAAAAGACAAACATACATGCATTAACTAACTTTGAAAAGTTGATGAGAACGTACGTACAAGAGCTAGGTAGCTAGCACTAATCTATACTCCTAGCTAGTATTAATTTATTAAGTACGTACCGGGACGACTATGTCCAAAGGGACTCTCTCTTTAGAGGATCCTGCATTACATGATTAATATTATTGGTAGAGGAACCAAAACCCTGGAATTGGGGAAGGACGTTATCCAAGTAATAATTACTCGATAAAACAACTGATTTCTCATCTGCTGCTGGGTTCATATTCATCATCATTTGTGTTGTTGTAATTGGTATGTTGGAATTATTAGTCTGCTGCTGCTGCATCTGGAGGCATAATATCTCTGCTTGTGCAACTGCTAGCTGCATTTGTAACTGAGATACTTGATTCTGCAAGTAGGAGATTGCCCCAACACAACCGTATACTGGGTCTCTCATTCTTGCGTTCGCTTCGAAAACTAAACTGCTCACACCATCTCCCCTCTGATGAACTGGAAGCTCCTGCATGATCCAAAATTCATTAAACAACAATTAACTATTAGCACATACATACATACATATATATATATATATATAGAGAGAGAGAGAGAGAGAGAGATCTAGAGAGAGAGGGAGGAAGGGACCTGCAACATCTTGCTGACATTGCTAGCACCAAAAACCTTGTGAACAATGGCAAACTTATGAGGGTCATCTGGAGGGAAGTAAGGGGCAAAGATGCAGTCCTTGGCGCAGCGGCGTCTCAACAACTTACAGGAGGCACAAGGTGAGGTTCCTCCCATCTCTAATTAATTGCTCAAAACGGATTGAATAAACTTTTGTGGAGCTAGCTAGGAAGAAATTAAGGAAGGAGAAATTTCTCGGGAGAGAATAATACGCTAGCTTGTAACCCTATTTATAATGGTTAATTTAAGTACTGTACGTAGAATGAGTCTATACTATTAATAAATATTAATTAAATTTATTTAAAATTTGAAGCCATATATTTATCTTATCAAACAAATTAAATAACTGGAGTTCTTTCAGTTTGAAGAAAACTGCCAACGTAATTTACACGTAAAGTTACAATTTTAGACTGCTGGATCAAGGGTCTCACAGCAACTGTCAATGGGCAATTTGGTCAGTTTGCACGTTAAGAATAGAAAAAAAAAAGTATAAAGGGCGAAGGTTGACCACCGCCTTGGCGCGTGTTGGGTTGGCTACGTTTATTATATAGGCCGTGTAATTCTTTAGTCTCCACGTTCATGTTTGACTCTATGTGCTATACTGCTGTGCTTAGTTGTTAAGTACTGTGTGAATTAAACATAAAACATTTTTATATTGCATTGCATTACACTCAAATTTGAAGGTATTTATTTATTAAAGAAATACTCTTTACCCGTCCAGACACAATATTCTTACTTGACTTTTTAATTTAATTTTACACGACGACAAATATAATATATTTCAATTACGTTTTGTTGTTTTTATACGGAAGAAAATGTACTATATAACAAAATTATGTCTAACTGTGACCTTTGCACCCCTTATTATGCTCAGGTGAATATTTATTTGGCTTGAAATTTGGAATCTTTAGAGACTAAATGTGGAATCTTATTTATTTTACAAACTCAAATTCTAATTGCAACTTATTATGAACAGACACAATAGTTGGATAAATTATCGCGATATCACTCTGACGATTAAAAACTTAGATGGTACTATTAAATTTAAGGACTCAAATAATCTGTTGTTCTTGCATTGATTGCTCAGAGCATTTGTGATTGACCATGTAATAAATTATGGATCCGACTCCTCTAGAGATTGTAGGATAATCACTCTGAATCTCAGCCCTATGACACGTAATATTAAATTAAATGATTTCATTAATTAATATTCACCTCATCCTACACATCATGATCTCTCTCTCTCTCTCTCTCTATCCATTTGTTTGTTACTTTAATTTTAGGACTCCTTTCTTTCCTTAACAACTACCGCCTAATTCAATCTCAATAGTATCTTTATTTCGTTAACAACCACCGCCTGCCTAATTCAATCTCAATAACACCTTGAAGTGTTCATATATGGCCTGCTGAAATGAAGATAGATAGATAATGAATATGGGAGAAATAACAAAATTATTAATTTGAACAAACTCTTCTCCTTCATCAACACAACACTAGTGGTACACTACAGGTGTTAATATTACTGTTATTTATTTAATTCACTAAAATCAAAGCTCAATGCTTTTGTGTTGATTTCCGAAATTGGATTTTATATTATTTACGTTGATTTAATTCAATTGAGTTTTCAGGGAAGAAAGAGCGAGGATAACGAGAGAGAAATGCGCGCCGATATGGATGGTGAAGAGAAAAAGCAGGCTGCTGGTTGTGTTGAAAGGATGCAAAAACGTAAGCCAGTAGGAGAGAGAGATGGGCTCGACGTGAATGTTTGTTGGCGGACATTCACATGCAGGCACAAAAATGATACTACTACTCCAATACGTACATACATCTCTCTCATCATTTATCAAAGATCACATCCCTTTTTGGTTAAACAATTAAGTGCTAGGCAAGGCACAGAAAACACCAAAATTTGACCCCCCCTGGAGCTAGCTAAGCTAGGCTTGTTTCTCAACAACAATCTCTGCCCATGAGCATAAACATTTGTATTGGATGCTTCCATTCATCGAAAGCAAACAACTCCATTAAAATGGCACAGAACACCTTACCTCTGTTTTCTAATTTCCAACAAACAAAAAAGGAACCCTAATTTAAACAACTTAATGGCCCTTGCAAAGAGTGTGGGAAATATAATTAATATGGGACTATTGAGCATCGGTTAATCTACTAACTACTCCTACTATACATAATACATGTAGATTTTAGTCAATGAATACAAATCCAAAATCATCACATGTGCTGATGTGCATGTATCTGGAAATACACTAGAAAGTATCCAAGCTCATTAAATTTTATTAGGATCCCAGAATGTCTTGGTCAAAATATTACTATTTACTATCAGCCGAACAAATTTTGAATTATTTTGATAAGAACAGTGTATCGTTGACAAGGCCAAAATGCTAAAGCTTTAGTATTCAACATCTAATATTCATGATCATTTTTTCTAAATTTTATTAGGAGCAAACAAACTCCAGAATTCCAGAGAAATGTGAAACAAGAAATGCATCTTATTCAGAGCATTAAGTTACTCTTTTTGGCATTCTGGTTTTATCATTATACTTGGTTTTACACCGTTGCTGATAAATTATACTATTATATATTTATTCAAAAAAAATTATTGCTAAATAAATTTTAAAACCTCAACAATGAACAATAGTATATGTATTGTATAATATAACACGCAAGTCCAACCCATCCATGAACCACCATGTTGCGTCCATGGACTGCAGTGGAACTCTAAATCCTCAGCTTATCTCCATATAAAATACTACTAATAATTAAGAACGACGACAACAACGATTATTATTATAAACAAAACAAGGCCACCAAGAATTTAATGCAGACCAGTTAATGAGATCCAGCATGAAGCTAAGGTCAAGAGAATTAAATAAAATAAAATTATGTTTCTGGAAGTACGATAAATTAATATATATAGAAAGATACTCCTAATTCATTTAGCTTGAGGTCACATGCAATTAGATTAAGTATGCTGCAGCAGTCTGAATTACCATTATGTTGGCAAACATGGAAAAAGATTCCACATGAGGGTATGCAACGCATCTACATTCAATCTAATTAGCTCGTACTTGTGTATCACGAGGTTTCTGAATAACTTCACCTAAAATTACAAGAGTTGTAAAACCCTAAAACTGATTCCCTCTCTCTCTCTTGCATTTAATGCTTTCCACATGATTCCAAACTTCTAATCTTCTATTCCGAGAAAAACAGCACACTTTCCCTAGATGTCATGGGAGTTATGATTTTAAATAAAACTGTCTTATTAACTAACCAAGTCTATGTTTTATCTTATGCTGCGTTTGGATTGAAGGAATAAAGGTAGGAATGGAATGACTCATTCTTATGAAATGAAAAAAATTATATTTGGTTGCAATTAGAATGAATTGAACCATCCTTTTTTTTTGCTATTTTCGACTGAAATTTAACATTTTTGCCCAAGATTTCATGCCCAAAGTCTTATGAGTAGGTCAAGAGGGTCTTGGGGGAGGGAAAGTATGGAATAACTCATTCCAACTAGAATAGAATGAATCATTCCAATCTCCATTCCATTCCTTCAATCCAAACGCAGCATTAGACTAATAAAAAAAATGGGACCTCCCTGTTGAATTTTCTCAAACTTATTACCTCACAAAACGCGTACTTTCACCTTCAGTTTCAGTTTTGAGTTTCAAGTTCAAACCCCTACGGTCTAGGAAGAAGAGATAGGAGTCAGGATGAGAAGCTTGTAAACTTAGTTTAGTTTAATATGCTTCACCAGTGTTTTCAAAGTTAATGAATAAAGTATGAGAAAAAACAGACATCTTTCACCGTCTTAGAGGAAATAAAACATGCGAGCTCCAATGCAAACATTAAATGCGCGTGGTGCTATGGAAGATTCGATTTTTTGGGATATGCATGGTTTTCCAATTCTAAAATTGTGGATACAGGATATTAGATGCAATCTTTGGCAATAGCAATCTCCCTAGTAGGGGATAGAAGAGGAACTTACCTGGTTCCAATTGCTGGAACAGAGTGGCGTTGGATTTCCAATGAGGGGAGCTCTATCCAAATTCCTAACTGCAAAATTTGTTTACCTTTTCCGAAGAAAAAAAATTAGAGTAGGTTGATCTGCACAAGCAATAGGCATGTGATTGCATGAAAATGGGAGCCTGCCCTAATATACAGTTACCGCAAATGCACCCTTTCTAACTTAGAATTTAATATAGCTCATCTAAGAGATGCCGCTAACGTAAAGTTCACTATATATGGAAATATACGGAATGTTTTTATTTTGCGTAAACCAATAAGAATTCTGGAATTCATGTATGTTCATTGTTCCCAGTACTGGAATGAAGCTGGACATGAGATACTGCCAAGTGCCAACCTACTTATGCTAATCAGAAGAAATGTAAATTACCTTAAATGGGTGATATAGAGCTGAGGACTGCTGACCCAACACAACGCCAAATTCAATAACAAGCCCAAACTAGGGCCATCTCAATTACAAAATAATACCAAATATCTGAATACTTAATACAACTCTTTAGGCCATGTTTGTTTTCAAAAGGCATGCTTGAGATTGGACTATTTTGTCTAAATTTAACAAAACTTCGGACTATTTTATCCTTTGACGAGAGACTATTAATCTCTCAATGTGGAACTATTAGTCCCATAAAGCCATTTGATAGCTTATGGGGGTATTAATCCCACATTCATCATGGGATTAAATAATCCTCATAAATAGCCTTAGGAATGACAAAAAATTATCCATAGGACTATTTAAAGGACTATTAATCTCCCATCATGTGATAAAATAGTCGAAATAGTGTTAAATTAAGACAAATAGTTCAATTCCAAGCATTTTTTTTGCAAACAAACATGGCTTTGTTTATTCATGAATTTGATAGTATTGTAAAATGATGAGCATTCAACTACATAAGTTTGATATCCTAGAAAAAATGTTGTGCATGAGTACCACAAAATGGAATTATTAAATGAATTGGTTGTAAATCTGTCACAGATATCATCTATAAAGAATGCCCCAAGCTTATGCGAGCAACTTCTAATTATTTTGGAAAGAAATAGATTTCAATAGACAATTTATGAGTTAGTATTATCATCAAAACATTTTTCAAGGTATTAACCCCCTATGAGAAGTTCTTACAGCATCAAACCGTTTCCAATTTCAAGCACCACAGTACATGGCATAGAAAGACCGTGCCTGCATTAGTGAGCAAGTCGTGTAAGCCAATGCTTTATATGCCAAGAGCACAAAGGAAAGTAGAATATACCTCACCTCAACATTGAGTTGCAGGTGATTTTTGCAGGCTGTAGTGTTCTTGCAATTTTCGTTTATTACGCTTCTTAATCCCATTTCTGAATAGAGTGCTTGCAAAACATCGTCTTTCTTTATAAACTGGAGAACCATGTATGCTATGCTCCAATGTTTTCTTTTTCAAGTACTCTGCCGCCTGTGCCTGAACTGATTTCTCAACAAAAAAAATAATTTTAAAAATAAATAAAACTATTTGCAATGGTTATTGATGACGGATGCGTTGTTAGCCAAAATCCTATGTGAACAATTAAACTTAAGAACTTCAGATTCAGTTAATTTCTATTAGAAGCAGTACAAGCATAATAAATAAAAAGGTTTTAATATGGATAATCAAACTAGCAAAAGTTTATCCTAATGGGCTATGCAGCTAGGTTGTAAACTACTAGAATCTTCTCCTTACAGAACCTTGATCCTGTTCAGTGCTTCAACAAATTGTTGACTGAGATGTCAAATTCATTAAATCTCTAATCTCATACAGATGGGATTTCAAAATGTCACATTCCATAGATCTCTAATCTAATGAAGATCGGATATCAAAATTCAAAATGCAAGTCAAATAATCATATGAAGCATTTAAGAAAGCATAAACTGATATGATGATATTTGTTCCAATACATCAGAGGCTCATAACTCCATTCCCACTTTGCCAAATTTACATGATGGAAATATGTCATTTTCAATTATATATTAAGACGATTCCGTGATTTAAAAGAGAAAAATAAAATAAAAGACTCACTGACTTTTGGTCACCTCATCTACACTCTGAACCACCTCAATTGCTTTTCATGATAAATCTGCATTCATCTGTTGGTAACTGGATGCCATGTCATATAGTGTAAGGTATTGCTGATGATATACATGAAAAACGTACATTCAAAATGTTTTAGCTCATAAAATTAAATTCATTAGTTTTTTTCCCCAAATTTCCCTGGATTCTTTTGCACAACAATAATTAAGAAAATGCAAATTTTATCCTTTGATCCTACATAAATCAAACTATAAAACTCAAGAGCTCGTCAAAATAAACTCAAGAAGCTATTGCAAACTGTTAAAGCAATCCAGGCTCTTCTTTTGATTTGCTGCAAAAAATAAAAACATGTATCCCCAGCATTACATAAACCTCAAGTAGTTAAAAAAGCTCAACTGCAACTTCTCATATAATATATGAGATATATATAACTACTCAGAATAATTCCTTTGAAGATAAATATTTTGTGAATATATAAATTATTTTGTGCTCATTTACTAAAATAGAGATTTCCCAATTGTCAGAAGCTAGCATGAATACCATTTCCACTGCAATATCATTAGCTCTTATCTAAAATAGTGTTACACTTGCACAAACCTACGATAAATAACGAAGGCTATTAGCCACGGAGACTAATTAAAGCCCTAAAATGGTGGACTCTAGCTGTCACGATCAGCTACAAGTATATAAAAGCAAGATTCAGGCATCATGAACAGGTGGCACCATAAGTTGTTTACTAACAATCCTAGCTTTATCCTAGAGGATTGACAGTGAGCAAATAATACTACCTATGAATCTATTGCTGCTTACAGCTGAATAAACTTGATCCTATAAGACCACAAAAGTTTTAATATGAGGTTCAAAATGTTGCAAAGTGAACAGATTTCTAAAATGCATTAGTTAGAAGCTGACCCACCAGGCCACCAATTAGCCCCAAACATATCAACACTTGCAATTTAAAAAATTATCTAGTAGATTCAAAGTATCGGCTGTTACGTTGAAATATTAGGTATCGATCGTTGCCGAACTACAACCTTGACACGGACCGCAAAATTAGGAATTATTTATGTAAAGCGTAATTTTCGGCGAAATTTCGACAATTCGACATAGCATATTAGTTTCGGACCAAATAAAGGAAAAATCACGGCGTAAAGGGGAGAAACACCAGCACAAAAAATCGAATATGCTGAAAGCTATAAAAGGGACAAAAGAGAACAAACTTTTCTCTATAAATTATACTTAAATTGTACATATGTAGTACATAGTTAAGTACACCTTTAACAAGGTAAAAATATATTTTTACTTCAAATATAGTTAGTTAAGTTAAAATTGTACTTAAAATATGCATATATAGCACCTAGTTAAATATAACTTTAAAAATATTAAAAAAATGCACTTAATATGTAATTAGTTAAGCTAACTAATACTTAAATTATAATTAAATTGTACCTATGGAGTACCAAGTAAAGTACAACTTAAACAAAATTGAAAAAATTGCACTTAAAATATACTTAGTTAAGTTAAATTATAATTAAATTATATAGAACATGTGTGCTCAACCATTTGAGCTACAACAACATCAAGATCAACTTTATTCAAATGTAAAATTGATTAAACATATCTTGTTTTATCATTTGGACAGTGTTATGTGCACTAAATAACGTTTTTGTGAACTTAATTGATTCATCTTGTTATTCTTATTATTTAGAATTTATCCATAGTTTTTTTACTTTTTTGAAGCTCTTAACTAGCTAATGGTGCGTATCGCACAAAACCGATACCGAGTCAAAAAATGACCGCCTGAAACATAAGCCGCTACCACGACTTTGAACCATTCGCAAAGCTATTGTTGTGCATGCCTAGTTGTTATCACATCCCACCAAACTCAAACAGGACCAAAATAGTGTGTCACAGTGTCAGTAGCTTCATTTTTGACAAGTCAAGAAATACATGATTTTTCCAAATTTCAAGTTCAGGCCATGTGTAACGCATACCAGATCGTGAAGCAGCTGAGAGCACAGCAACCTCCTTCAGTCTCTTAATTTTCTCGATAACTTTCTCATTTTCAGAATGATCATCTGTTAATGGGTGAATCATATCATTCATCTGATAGCATGAAAGTGCTTTTTCACATGCCTACAAGTACAGAAAATCAAAATACAAGACCAATTATAATGAGTCGAAACTTCCGACACAAAAAATGCTACATAGAAAGCTCAAAGAAATAACATGCAATGCAGAAGAGTACAGACATATAGAAATTATATGAAGGTGAAAGAAATAACAAATGAAGCCAAGTTAGATACTCGACATTCACTACATAACCCAGATTGAGTTGGAAGAAATTAAACAAAATTTTGGTAAAGCAATCTACCTCTTAATGAATAATTTGTTGCTAAAGAAATAAAACAGCATCACAAATTCAAAAGCTAGTGTCACATAGAATCCAACAATATGTTCTCCACAGTATCTGTACTTCCCAGTTCATGTACATAAAGATTATCATTCTATTATCACCTTTGTCGAATGTCGATCCTCTGTACAGCAATCCTAGGAAAATGCAAATATAATAATAATAATAATAATAATAAAAACAATAAGAAAGCTCAGCAAAGAACTAAATTGCTGGACGGATCTAGATAAAGCCGCAGAGACCCTCATTACTTGTATATGTATACTACTAAACCCGTTTGGTTTTAAAAGAGATCAAATAAATTGCTGCATACTAGATTAAGAACCTCTACCTTCCAACTAGGTTTAAAATTTTAAGCCAAAAAACCTCTCAACCAATATAAAGACCTGACAACTATATTTATAGTGCAATACGAACAGAAAGGATTACAAAGAGTTTAGAAAACTAGTTGATATTTTGTTGAATCAGGATGGAGGAGTTCCCACAAAAGAATGACATATACCAATTTTAGTGAGACTAATAGTAGCTCTCACTTTAAAAGTTATCTTAGACTTATGCAGTAAACCTTTACGTAATGAACATTTTGTTTTCATGCCATTTCATTTTATTCTAAAACTGCAATCTCGTAAAAAATTTACCTTAATAGCAATGGAATAAAACCTGTTATCCAAGGAATGCTCAGCAAAGGTGAGCCACTCTTTGCATGAAACTCGTAGCCACTGACTACTGGTTGACTTGATTTCTCGCATAACCAAGGCCTCATATCTCAAAGCCAAGCAACTCTATCAAGACAGCAACAACAAATTCATAAATCATTAGTCCATCCCCACGGTATAGTATTATGGTCAAAAGAAATTGGCAACATCCTCAATATTCATCTTATCTAGAGACACAGACAAATGGCTTAACGGAAAGAAAAACATTCATTCAATAATCTATGTATTTCAAATTTATCATACAACAAGCTTATAACAAGTTTGAAGCCTTCTCATATTGTTATTTGTTTAAAAATCAACCTCGAAACAAATAGCAAAGTCGTTGATATGACTAATTTAGAAACTTAGATTAGGAAAAACTACGTATAGTATAAATAATGCATCAGTCGTGATAACAATCTCATTCTCAAGATCTTCACCACTAAGATATAACCAGATCTCATGTTGAAATTTGCTCACATTAGTTCCAAAACTAACAGGTCATGAGCTAAACATATACACACGTACCGCTAATCTGTTCTTAGTTAAAACCTTAGAGCAAATCAATAAAATTATGAACATTTATAGATGAGAATAAGATTATAAAATGCGATTAAAATATATAGAATAGATGGATCATATGCCTCAACATCACCGGCAAGAGCAAAAGCGCGAACGATAAATTCGATAACCGAAAGCTTCTGCTCAACAGATTTCTCTGCAATTTCATGAATAACACTGAGAAATTCGTGTCTCATAAACTCTATCAACTTTGAACGGACTTCTAGTAACGATTTCACGTCATTCGTAACCAAGACCGATTCGAGGATCCGAATTGTTCCGTCATCGAATCTGCACAGAAATCAATAAATTTTAGACTGCCTAATTGATAAGGATGAATGAAATCGGAAGCAATTTAGAGGCGAGAAGAATCACTTCCTTCTGTTTACAATTTGGGAGCGAAAGATGGAAATTTGCTGTGCGTCTCCGTCGGACATCTTTTAGCGGGATTTGGCGGTTGCAGTTTCAAATAGACCGGGTTTTTATTGGTTCAGTTTGATATTTTATTTTTGTTCTTCATTTTATTGGCCTCCCTAAGAAAATGCCAACTGATCCTTTTGGGCCTTGAAATTCACTAGCTGCGTTTTAAAAATAAATAAGAATTTTATTTTGTCGTAGAAAATTGAATTATGGAACATATTTTTTCATTCGTATATAGATCAGGATCACTCATTCAGCCAGTTAATAAAATATTATTAAATTAATGACATCATATGAGGTTAATATTATTAATAAAACTTTTAAAAAGAAATTGATAAATTAATACATACTCCCCTCCGTCCCAAAATAAAAATATTGGTTGATTTTTTGTATATATTAAGAAAAATGATAAAATTGTCCAACATTACTAACAATGATTAATCTCATCATAAAAAAAAATTGATACCAAAATATGAGTACTATTTAAAAATTGGTTCATAATTTTATAAGTTGATGGTTTATTTAAAAGTCAACTGTAAGATTCAAATTTTGACCGAGCTAATCCGATTCACTTTTCAAAACATTGTTACGGGAGTTTAAAACAAAATTTGATGTAATTTCATTGGAAAAATGAAAGATGTACAAATGTTGATTTAGTTTATGCATGACGAAATAGATCAGATAGAGAGTTTATATTTTTTTATATTTCTCATCATCACTTTTCTTTTTTCTATTAGCATGACGTCATATTTTAATATATTTTAAATTTATACCATGAAATTAAGATTTTCTATTTCATTTGAAACGAGGAGGATTCTAATTCTGACGAAATGAGGATGAACGTTCATACCATCCTATATATCTCTTTAAACTTTTTTATTAATGTATTTTGGTATAACATAAGTGTGACTTTCATAATTTTTATACGTTTACTCTATGTTTACATGTAAAATTATATTTTAAAGATTTTTTTATGTCTTAATTTAGGTTCTTTGATCTTTATTTTTTCATACAAATCTCATTAAAATTATGTTTTGTGATTCATTTTAAAAGATGAAAGGAAAATAAAATTTAGTCATGTGTAATCGTCAAAGCTTTTTGTTCAAGAATTTAATTTTAAAAAATAGGAACGAAAAACAAAATAATAGAAATTAATATTTTATATTCACTATATTACCTCTTATTTACAAACGCAACAAGATATAATAATAAAAAAAAGATGAATTTGTAATATTGCTCCAAAATGTTTTTTATATAAATTTTAAAAAGATATACAGTATTTTTTAAATAATAAAAAAACACTTATATTGTTTTCTATTATGTTTTCCGTCCAAAGAGTCGCAAACAAGGCGATAAAAGACATCGGCACATCGAAAATTCGTAAACCTTGCTGCGGTGAGCGGCCGCCAAGGCAGAGAAATCAGAGACAGTAATGGATGGAAGAAACCACATACCGGCACATGCATTACCTCGCCATCTCCACCGGCCCCACCCAGCATTAGTCGAAGAGCATGTCGCTCTCCAGCACCGTGAGATCCAAGCCCTCCTCATCGACAATCAACGCCTCGCCGCCACCCACGTAGCGCTCAAACAAGAGCTCTCCGCCGCTCATCAGGAGCTCCGCCACCTATCCTCCACCGCCGCCACCGTTAAGGCCGAGAGCGACGCTCAGGTCCGGGAGGTCTACGACAAATCGTTGAAGTTGGAAGCGGAGCTCCGGTTGATTGACGGCCTCAATTCGGAGATGGCTCAGGTGAGGGATGATGTAAAGAAATTGAGTTCCGATAAGAAAGAGCTCGAGTCAAAATTGGAGGCCGTGGAAAGTGATGTCGTCAGGACTCGGTCGGAGTTGCTACAATTTCCGGAGATTAAAGCTGAAATTGAGGCCATGCACCATGAAATTCAGAGAGGAAGGTGAGATACAATTCAAAATGACATCTTTTTATTTCTCTATACATAATTTCCATGAAAATTAGTTGAATTTCTCATTGTAAACGTCAACAACGTAATTTCATTTAATGATTTTATGGTAATTGAAGATAAAAGTCCATATGATAGTTGTAGAACTAAATTAGTTGAAGAAATTACGTAAAGGTTGTTGATATGTTTGATAATGTTTAATTCTGGAAGAAACGTGTTAAGGAAAACCTATGGGGGGAAGAAATGCTTAGATAAAAAACTAGTGGATATGAGTATGCTTGTTCATTATGCAGATTCTGGCAGTTTTTTGGTTACTGAATTTAGACAAATATAACAATGTGACAAATTGTATACCCCTTTAGAATGATATGAATCTGACCTCGTATCTAATTACATTTGAGATTCCATTTTTCACCTTTTTTCTGGTCTACTTTAGTGACAAAACATTACATATTTCCTTCTTGTAGTTTTTACTTCCATTCTTCTGCTTATAATATGAACAGGGCTGCTGTTGAATATGAAAAAAAGATGCATGCTAATAACCTTGAGCTAGGTCAGGTAATGGAGGAAAACATGGTTTCTATGGCTCGTGAGATTGAGAAACTACATGCTGAACTTGCTAATGCCGAGAAGAGGGCAAGGGCAGCCGCTGCGGCTGCTGCTGCAGCGAGTCCAGGTAATTTATCTGCTAAGCTTGTTTTTTGTTGTCTGGTGATGCTTATGATTGTTGCAAATCTTTAGCATGAGTAGGATTCGAGTGTTCAATTCCTCAAAACCCTAAATGTGTGATTCATTTAGGCCCTGGATATGCTGCTGGATATGGGATTCCTGAGATGGGATATGGTGCTAATTCTTATGCTGGTCCCTATGCAGCACATCAGGTATGTGGTAACCAACTTCCACCTAATATATTCCAACTGCAGGAAGTCATTATTTTAGCTTTGATGATGCGGTAGTTCACATACAACCATAATAACTTACTGTGCTTTGGGATCAATATTTAAACCCACCACATCACACCAAAAAGAGTTTACATTTTATCCAGTCAAATATTAAAGCATTGCTCTTAAGATGTCATGTGGTTGTAAACATCAAGGCAACTGGGTGTTCAAATTCTACCAGATTACTGGTTTCATAAATGTTAATCATCTTTAATGAAGGATAATATATAAATTATTAAATTTAACTTTTTTTCCATCTGTTCAACCTTTTACATCCTTCTCTCTTTCGTCAAAACCTAACAATTCACTAAGTCTATCGAACCTATCACTAGCTGAGACACGTTAGTACTTATTTTGATCAGTGGGAACACCCTATCCTTCCTGCTAATGTCTTAGTGCTCGTATACTTTACTAATAGGCTACAAAGCACCAGGCATAATGTGATCCAGTCACATGCGAAAAGATACAACTACAACAGTTAGGTGGTTTAGCAAAATCTGTGTCCGCTGATGAAGTAGTCCTCTTAACAATGACCATAGTCAACTAGTATATGGTAGAGAAAAGGAAACATATTGTACATGTGACAACTGGACTTGCCACATCGTAAGTGCTAGGCTACCACATGGAACAGGTAACCATACCAATTAATATTTTTCCATACATAAAGACCTCGCTCCTGGTAACCAAGCCCTGCTAAATACATAAATACATAATACTTGACAAAAAAACAAAACAAAGGAATGTTGTAGAAATGATAAAAAGGCTGGCCACATATTATATGTTTAGCTCCCGCACAGAAGAGGTTACCTCCAATTGTAGATCCTGTTTTTGCGAGTACAACCTTCTCTCTAGAATATAGCAGCTCCAGCCAAACTCTACCGACTCAAAGAATGCCAAAAGATCAGCCAATCTACATTCCGTAACTCATGTTTGGTATTGGAGCTTTGGTTATGCTATCTTAATTGTCGCTGCTTTCTTCTCTCTTTCAGTCTTATTCTGTCTTAATTGTCACTGCTTTCTTCTCAATTTCAGTCAATCTCTCTCAATCAACCCCAGTTAAAACTATACTGGCACAGAGAATGCCAAAAGATATGCCAATCCACATTCCTTGACTCAATTTTGGAATAGGAACCTTGCTTATTCTCTGTTAACTCCATGAAACAGTTTCTCTTCCAGTCCATCTCTCAAGGTTTTTCTTACATAAAATCTCAAATATATTCAGTTTCTATGCATGATTCCTTGTCATAAGCTAATTGCTAATACACTTAGCTGCTTCCTGGAGGTGTGCTGCGTACTTGCATATGAACTGTATGCTGCATTTGAATTAACCTTCCAAAACCTGATTATGTTGGGAATTGAGACTTTTTATCATGAATTCTCAGGTATATTAAATTTCTAGATTTTATTTTATTTTTAATTTTTTTACTAAAACAGCTAAACTATGTTTTCTACTTAGCAGCTTCCCAGAGGCCTGTTGCATAAAACCTGTGACATTACTCATCAGGATTACATGAGACCACCTTGATAATTGACCTTCAAAGAATTCTGGATTTCAACTCTATTCAATTCTCATCCTTCATTCACTTTCAGAGTCCCTAGCCAAACTTCAGGCATTTTTTTTGTGCACCCACCCTTGTGGGGTTGGTGGTATATTAATATTCCTTAGCAATTTATTTATTTTAAAAGAGAAAATATCCCTTAGCATGTTTTATTAAAGAAACAAAGATTTCCAGGCATTACATATGTCGACTGTTCTAATAAGAATCTAGAAGCTATTATTATATGGGTTGTTTGCACTAAAGTTGTGTTGCAACTTGTATTGGGGAATATCCTCTGTTTGTTCATAGCTCTACTTTCTATATGAACCTTCAGCTATAAAAATCTTTTCTTGTTTCCTTGACTGGTGTCCAGATCGGCATTCCCCTCGATCTTGTGACACTGTGATCAGATCCCTCGGTCATTAATTAACTCCCAAGTTTGATATTATAAGTTCAGAGTCTACAATTTTGCCAAATAATTATAGACTTCGAGACAAGACCAGAAAATTTATACCATTTCTCTTTGTTGTCTCTTTTCCTTATTCTTACTTTATGGCCCTGCTGTTGGAAAGTAAATTTTGTCGATAAAGGGATGGCTTAGTAGAAGCACTGCGCATGCAGTTTTAAATTTTCACTAGTAAAAGTAGAGTAGAAGTGTATGTACAGAATCACGATTTGCTAAGTTTTAAGTGACTAGTAAATGAAGTACTGGTTGGACAGTCTTTCAAATTCCCAACTTCTTAATTAGAGATGAGGTCTATGAAAATTATCTTATTATTGCATTATATTTTCTGATTCAGGGTACTGCTGACGTTGGTGCCCAATATGTTTCTGGAGCAGTACCTCACAGTCATTATGACATGCAACAGCACCATGTACATAGATGAGCTCGCATCGAGGACATGGAATCAGTTAACATCTTTAGAGTTAGACATCCTTAGTTTAGAAAGATCTCTCTCTTAAAAGGCAAAAATGTAGAATATGTCACCATCTCTACATGTGTGGGCAACACTGAGTTGGGTATGGTCACAACTAAGCTGTTGCGGGGCCTTAATTTAACTCAATAAATGTTTAGTTCAGTTGCAGTGTTTTTCTTCTTTCACATCTTACATTTTCAACTCAAACATTAGATGTTCGTGTTATAGATGGATTATAAGTTATGCTTTTTTTGCCTCATATTCGAGTTGCCTAGTAAGAGTCATTTTTCCTGTTTGTGAGCATTTACGTTCTCCACATTAAATTATGGGTAGGGGTGTGTGATTGGCTATGCCATAAATTATGGCAATGTAGACAAAAAAATTGAGACCCTTAGCATTACTCTTAAATTATTACATCTTGTTGCCCTATTTGCAAATTCAGTACTGTTGACTTATTCTGGGCACATGCTGTGGGACCTGAATCGTGTATACCAACTTTCACTTGGTGGCACCCCTGAAAACCTTCCAATGTATTCATTTAAGTGCAAGGAAAGCTCTATAATCCACACTATCCAGTCCCCTGAAAGTCCTCTAGGGGCCCAGGCATCTAGCCCTCTTTCTCAACTCGCGCAGAACCCTATTGACTCTGCCTGCCAATTCACTTGGGTAAGTTCTTCTTGGAATCATGAAGGTGTTAATGACATGCTCAATCGCTTAATTAATCACCACATCCTCAATTTTCTTTGGTCTAACACTTGCTCAAAATTAACAATGAATTATTGAATATTTTCGCAAAATAATTGGTCTAACATTGAACAATTAACATCCAAGCCTTAAAGTTCCAGGTTTTTTTTATTAAAATTTTTTTTGCCCTAAAGTTTAAATATTTATAATCATGTTCTTGGCTATCAAAATTTGCAATCATATTCCTTTTTATAACTTTCTAAATTTGCAATCCTGTTTCTTTATTGATCTTGCTACAATTTTTACTGAAGTCGGTTATGCACCAATTTCGTGATTATTTTGTTTAATATGTAATTATTTACATTTCTGAAAAGAAAACAAAAATCCGTTACCCATTCATCCGTATGTAATTATATACGTTTCAAAAAAAATAAAAATCTTAGAAGATAACTTGAGCCAAAAAAGAGATTGATCAGCATTGACCATCTTTACCCATCTAACCTCAGCGTCAACCTCAGCGTCAAACTTTATTATAGCTTGATAAAAAAATAATTTTAGCATTGGTTATATCACTTTAGGATTGGCGTCTAGAAAAGAGATTTGGCTGGGACAACAATGCTCCTCGTTTGTCAATTCTTTGAGAAATTACTTCCCATCATTTCTCACTCTTTTTTTCCATCAATTTGAAGATTTAGGCAATCCCGTTTGACAGAAGCATCCAAACTTTAAGGACAAATGTTTAAACACAACTGCAGATTAATCACCAGCTGAATACCAATAAACAAGGTGAAATATAGCCAAAAAAAAATTGCTGGATTGAAATCTCCCAAGACCCAAATAGCACTTCACCAATTAGTATAGTTGTAGCTATCTAGTTCTCTGTTCTATATTCATACATAGTGTGTAGCTTACAGGCTAACAGCCTCGTCATTCAAGTGCACCATTCAGGGGACACAATTTACTACAAACATAAAGAAGAAATAATACCAATAAACCAGTTGAAATATAGGCAAAACACACTTTTCACATTAATATAAATATTACCTAAATACAGTAATAGTTATAATACAAGTTTTCTTTGGATATATAGGATTTTAATAAACCACACTATAGGTAAATAAACAAATGACCCTATTGGAGCCTAATTAATAATGGCACCCACCACCATAAAATAAGATATAGTCACCTAAAGGCCATCCTGGTGCTCAGACCCTTCTGTCTGTAACAACCTTCAAATACTTGAGCCCGCAGATTCTCAGAAAGCCAGATTAATTGTGTTTAGGACTACCAAACCCAACGTGTGATTGGCTGAAAACACGACAATGCACAAAAACTATGCATTCCACATAAGTAAAATAATCCATCCAAGAGACTGCTAGACTTAAAATCATCTTCATCCATCATACAACCATGCAACCCTAATGTCTTGTCAAACTGCTCTGACCATTTGCTTTCTAACCATTAGTTTATTAGGTCCGCTATCAGCATCATCCCATTTCTCCATTTTCCATTCCTTAAGTTGGAAGCCAATTAGTCATCCAGGTGTACAGCCCGAGTTAAAATTCAACATAGTTAACTGAGGTGGCAACTTCAAAACTAAGAAACACTGAAAATAAAATTGCTCAAGGAGCTCACACCTAGATGCAGATTACCAATAAATAGTAGTTAGAACAGCATCAATTTCCTCAGCTAAGTGCCAATGAAAAAGAATAAAGAAAGTGATCTGGAAACCGTCACCATTACTGTGGCACGCGGTCTTGTCCTATTTTCAGATTCTCTTTATGTTGAAAACATGTCCAATTAAGTGAAGGGGCAAGGGAATAACATGCACTACTCCAACAACCAAGCCATTTCAATGTGTCTTCATTTTCTTCAAAAAAAAAAATCTAGAACAGAAAATATCCAATTACATGAAGCAAAAAAATCCAATAACAAGCACTACTCCAACAACCAAGCCACTTCAACGTCTCCGCATTTTCATCAAAAAAATAAATAACAATCTAAAATAGAAATAGGAAAGGTGGGAAGGAGGGGTAGGGACCAGAAAGATATTTTTTAGACAGTTAACGACTTTTTTAACAGAAACAATTTCTTCAGAAAATTATGAAATGTCAAGGGTGAAAAGAAATCTGTGATCCATAACCACAAAGTGGAGCCAATAAATACAGTAGGGCTTCTAACCATGAAAACTAATAGACATAATCCAAAATTAATATTACATGAATTAGTGAGCTTGACAGAATGAAGTGATCATATAATGCATTCTTTTCATCAATAACCACATAAAGATGCAAAGCTTGTATTAACAAGCAAGCAAATCCACGGGAGTCCCTCACCATATCACAAACTTGCATATATAAGCGATTTTGTAAAGGCAACACTCACCTGAAAATTTCAACCTACCTTAGCAGCAATTTGGAGAAAATCCACTTTGCCTCTATAAAAACATTGGCATGGTTCATATCAATCCCAAACTCTACTTTAATTGGCCACAGAAGATAAAAGATGGGAGAAACTAGGTACAACCTACCTCTTAGTCTCATGTAACAGAACATCTTCGCGAATGGAATATAACAAAAATCCTCCAATGACAATTTTTAGTACATAAATTTGCTCAAGCTGATGTTCAGTATGGACGCGAACGGTTTCTGCCGCCTTGATAGTTCCTATCTGGACCAGATGATCCACCATCTCTATAGTTATCTCTGCGTCTATCTCCACCGCCCCCATAGCCACCTCTTCCACCACCTCTGTTGCAAACAGTGAATAATAAAGTTGATATAAGACATTAGAACTCCCGACGCAAAAATGTTTTAACTATATTTGAGAATCAAAAACAAGTTTGACAGCAGAAACTATAATGTCTGCAAATGTATTAATCAGATATAAACAAACATGCATATACAGACACTGCAATATTTATTTATTTATTTTAAATCACACTGCAATATCAAGAGTGACGGTCAAAAACACAAGTACACAAGAAATTTCCAGGTATAAAATCGGAAAACACCTCTTCCACCACCCATGTTGCACAAAGTGGTCACTAATACAGTATGACAGGTCAATGATACAGGCATTAAACCACCAAGGCAAAATGTTAAATAATTTGGATTAAAGTTTAATTTGGCAAGAAATACTCATAATGTTAGACAAAGGTATTTAATAAGATGCACAACGCGAGCATATATACAAACACTGCAATTTTAAGGATGATACTAAAACTACAATTACATAAACAAATTTCACATTCCAAACCAGAAAAGCTCACTATATAGTATTTTATTTAGTAAACTAATATTTTATTTAGGCATGCAGATGAAGTACATCACAAATGGCTAAAACAACCACAACCCATGGCTTCTAGAGATGCAAAATCAAACAGATGATAGACACTGATTGTCTATTTGAACTTGTTGCTTCTTAAACAGATAGAAATCAATTTGTAGTAACAGCAATAGCAGTAACAACAACCAAAAAAATAAAAACAAAATAGAATAAAAAAATAAAAACTTGCTAATGTAATCCGTAAGATATCACAGACACCAACTTCCTGAAGAATACATGTATAGAGACGGAAGGCAGCCAATTACATAATAGGACACTAGTAAAAAGGAAAATATACTGCTTCTCCAGAACAAACAAGAAAACAGTGCAAAAAGTCCACATAACACAGGTATAAGCAAAACTGTTCCAAGGAAAGAACTTGGGTAACCACTTAAAAATAAAAAAGTTGCCTATTATGAAAGATCTCTTCCTCGAGAGACACCTACTTGCAAGCCAAAGTAATCTAATGAGAATTAATTTGACTATAGGTCACACCCAATGCTTCCGTCTAGGAAAAGAAGATCACCTTCTCAGGCGCCTCATTCTCCAATAGACCTCCGAGGCAAAAGATAGACCTCTAAAGGCAGAAGATCTTGGATTGTCACCTTGCAACAAACTTAAAAAGAATGCCATGTCCTGAGAATACCCCACTTCTATGCTACATCCACAAAACAATACCCTCACAATCTGCCACAAAGACATTTCCTTAAGATAATAAGCAGATCTGCAACCTCCTCTAATTCCAAAACACGAACCTGGCGCCTAAATAATTGTTTCTACAGGCAACTCCCTTCTATCTCCGAGTGATAGTATGCAATTCTAGCTCCCGAATCATGACAATACTTGCAAAGTTGGGGAAATTCTCCCACAATGATCCTCATCAAACCAACCTTCCATCCAAAAGTTGATCTTCCAACCATAACCAAAGCTTTTCACCAAGAGGAGTTCCTAACTTTCAACGGTTTCTAAAACACATCCTCCCCGAGAAAGAAAAAAATAGAAAAGAATTGAGTACAGAACATGCTAGAATCAATGGATCCTGATAGCCATCTTGCAGATGATATGCATTGGAGAATTTATAACAAAACCTAAGACTCCTCAAAACATCAAACTTAACAAATACTGAAATAAAAACATCTAGCCTGATACGCAGTGTTCTAAAAATCCCCGCCTAAGCGCTAGGGCCCCCTGGCGTCTAGCCTAGGTGGCAAAAAAATCCCTCCAGAAAATTAAACGGGACATAGTCGGGGTTAGTGGAGCCTAGGTGGAGAGATTTGTTTTTATTTTAATAACTACTCAAATCAGATCTTGATATATTTATTTTTTTAATGATTTACCATATTCATAATGAAGGTTGTAGTATATCAAATCACAACAAGTGAACAAGATCAAATCAAAATGGATAATTTTATTATAATTGTAATTTTTTGAACTTGTACTAACTTCAAATTATATAAATGATGATACATTTGTAATATTTAGTTTAATTCAATATAATTCTTAAATTTATGTTTAGTTTCTAAAGTTTTAATATTGAATTGAAATCTTGAAATTTTAAATTGTATTATTTAATAGCAATCTTACTTATGAATAAAACTAATATTTTAAAGATATGTTTGAACTTTGAACAATTGCATATTTATGTTTGAACTTTGACATTGGCAATATGAATGTGTTTCAACTTTAAACAAATGCCTTTATTATCTTTATTATAGATTTTTGGCTTTATATTATTGTTTTGTTTGGATAAGTGTAAGATAAAATATTAAAATTGGTTTAAAATAAAAAATCCTGCCTAAGCCCCCGACCACCGGCCTAACGTCTTTTAGAACATTGCTGATACGTTTGCCATCTGACACAGCAAACCTCAAAATGCTAACATTTCCCTTAGACAACGTTCCTCAGGTACCATAACACAACTTCCTCTTTCGGTTCGTACCAGAAATAGAAAAAAATTCAAGTAAAGGACTTTGAAATAGCAAATGCAAATTGTCATGTAAAAGAAGGTTTAAGTCAAGTCCGACAGGCACCAAAAATTGTCTTTACTTGTCAAGAAAAATAACTGTCAGATTTACATCAATTTTTATTAGTTAGATGGGTTCCTTGCAAGACTAAATTCATAGAGCCATATGCATGAAACTGGAATGTCTCATTTCTACACCTTCAAGAAACACAACGGTTTACAGTATGCCAGGTACACAGAATTATCGCTAGCCATGCTTGACATGCCACAAATCACTATGCGCATTAGTTTTAAGCTCACAAACAAGAAACAATTATATGAGAGTTTAACAGACTAAAGCAAGCTAACACTGGATATAACTTGCAGAAGAAGTACTATATGAGTATTGTCATTTAGAATTAGAAATAGCTTAGCATAAGTATTTGATCACATCTCCTTAATGTACAAAATGTTGAAGGAATAAACTCACCCATGGCCAAGTGAAGGAGTGGCTCTCGGTGCGGATTTCTCGGCCATCCCCACACTGATTTTATAACCTCTCATGTCATAATCTGACAAAACAGTAATGATAAGAATTTAACAATAAGATGATAGTCTTAAACTTGAAAACAAAATCTCTGTTTATAATCTCTGACAGTCATAATGTGATAAAACAGAATATTTATAAGAATTTAACAATAAGATAATAGGTTTAAACTTGAAAAAATGAACTCTGCTTGGAAAGTACTGTTATAGAAACCGCCAGCAGAATGAGCTGCAGATGGATCTTCATAGACAACACAAGCATCGCCTTTGGAGTTTCCCTGGTCATCTGTGTATATTTTAATATTCCAGGGCCATTGATCCTTGTAACCTCTCTTTTGCTTGATTCTTCCAACCTAAATAACATAAGTGGCATTCAGTTTCCAACATTACCACCAATAAGGCAATAACCAAATTGTATACTTTCCACTAGCCAGTAAATTATTAATGTGAGAATGACCATGCAATTGGATTTTCAGTACATAAAGCAAATTTAAGCAGAGTGTAAATTCACAACATAATGACGTAATCTAATTCATAAACTATATGAATATACTGAAACAAACCTGTCCAAATGAGAAAAAGATATCACAGAGAAGTTCCCTACATTTGGACTAACAAAAAATGAAGTATGAGACATTCAATTTACTACGTCAAAAGAAGGGAAATATGAATTACTTGTCCGATGCCTCCAAAAAGATCTCTCAATTCATCAATAGTCACATCCGGTGGCAAATTTGAGATGTAAATTCTTGAGTTGTCACATGTTTCATCACAGTTCTCATCACATTGCTTCACCTTCTCTGGAGTCTCGGCAGGAGCACCACCATAAGCACCACCAGCATTTCGCTGACCACCACCATAACCGCCAGGTGGTGGTCCACCTCGACCACCACCTCGGGACTCAGGTAGAGTATCACCACCATAACTTGTGGGTGCACCATATGATGGAGGATATGAGGTAGGTCCGCCAGTGTAGCTTGTAGGAGGAGGAACAGTATTATCAGTTCCATAATTAGGGTTTGCACCAAAAGAGTTCGCTGGTGGTGGGTAATTGTTAACAGATCCCCCATAAGATGGAGGTCCAACAGGAGGGCTCTGACCATAACCACCATCGTCTCTTCCTTGATTACCACCATATCTACTACCTCCACCACTTCCACTATCATAATTACCGCCTCTTCCTCCTCTGCTATCGCCATATCCCCCTCCACTACCACCTCTATTATAACTTCCACCTTCGCTGCTGCGATTATCACCAGGACCAGCCGGAGCAGGCGTTTTACACTTGTTACACTCTGTTCTTCTTGCAAAATTCAGATTCCCACAGCTACGCACACATATAACAGTTTCAGTAACAATTAACAGTTATAAAAAGTGAAACTGACACATTCTCTTCTCTTTTTTCTGATGCTTTAAACAATTAAGGATGAAAACTTACACCATCAGTAGTACATATTTCAGCTGAAATACATAGATTTCATGATTCTAGGTTGCAGTACATCAACACTTTCAAAATAATTTATACAGCCAGTTTTAGAGATGACAAAAGTGGCAAGTTCAAATTTTTACCATTACATAGTTGGCAGAAATTGACAAGAATAAACACCAGAAGAACAAAAGATTCACTGAAGAAAAGGATTACCTTGGATTAGGACAACGCCAATCGCCATCCCTG
Source organism: Panax stipuleanatus (assembly GCA_020205555.1). Taxonomy (NCBI): domain Eukaryota; kingdom Viridiplantae; phylum Streptophyta; class Magnoliopsida; order Apiales; family Araliaceae; genus Panax; species Panax stipuleanatus. The sequence goes on along the minus strand of CM035115.1, from coordinate 162,236,670 downwards.
CCACTTCCACCACCACCACCACGACCACCTCCACCTCCTCCCTGGTATCCTCCTCCTCCCCCTCCTCTACCACCACGATCCCCTCCTTGATATCCACCACCTCCTGCAAACACGGACAATCACAAAATAAGATATAGTTTCAAATAAATAGGAAAGTAGATACATAGCTATACACATATATGAACATGTAACGATGTGAGAGCTGCGGATTAAATAAGGAAATTATAGCTTCAATTACATGGATAAATAACAAACTAGCTATATAATATACACATACAGATTCCCTTACACATATTTATCTATTAATTAACTTAAAGAAGAAAAGGAGCAGAATATTAATTACCTCGACTTTGTGAATTGCCACCATATCCTCCCCCATCTCGTCCTCCTCTGCCGCCACCTCCACTTCGATTTCCATAGCCTCCACCATCACGACCACCATCACGGCCGCCATCACGGCCGCCACTTCCACCATATCCTCCTCCACTGCCACCATAACCCCCTCCTCCTCCACTCCCACCATAACCGCCTCCCCCACTGCCACCGCCACCGTATCCACCGTCACTTCCTCCATAGCCTCCACCGCTGGCACCATATCCTCCGCCTCCTCCACTTCCGCCATATCCACCACCGTAACTACCTCCGCCTCCACCTCCGTAACCTCCGCCGCTTGGTGGTGGAGCAGATCCGTTGCCTTCGTGACCGTACGAACCAGACATGATCTAGGGTTTTTTCTGTCTCGTAAAAAAGGAGTGAGAAATAGAACGATTCAGTTTATTAGGGTTTTAATATATGGTTGACCCGACGGAGTTTAGTCCCCAGCAGAAAACCGAATCATTCTCGAGAATGTTACGCTACTCCAGCGTCTACTATTCGTAATCTTCTCACTTGATCTAGGCCGTTCATTTAAAGGAATGGATTAAGTTGAGGGTGGTGATTACTGATTAGAGTACCTATGACTACTTAACTTTCTTAAAATATATATATACTAGATCATGTAACTCGTGCTTCCGACACTTTCAAGAGTTAGATTTATTCGAAACTTTTGACAATCCGGATGATTTATTAGGGTGAGAGGGGAATTTTTTTTTTCAAAATCATTTATGTTTTGTTAGATATATATTTTGGGACATGAGAAAATACACTTTCTATTGATTTTCAAGTGGTGAACTGTAATAAAACTTTACCAAAAAAATGAATTTTAAGCAAAATTATTTGCATTTAGATAAGAATTAAGCTTAAGAAAATAATGAAGTTTGCATGAAAAGTATGAAAAAAATAATAATTGAGCAATGCATAATATATAATTGTTATTGTGTATTATATGATTGTCTACTCTGCAATTTGCGTCGGAAAGATAAATAATTCAGCCCCAAAAATTTACTTATTTAATTTTAGTTAATACAATTATAATTATTTAAAAATATTATTAATCATAAGATTTATTACTTTTAAAATTTAAATAAATCAAATCATTTTAAAGATACATATGTTTTGAATTTATTTCAAAACTCTAAAATTTGCTCTTATATTTTTAAGTAAGGGGGTATTTTTTTAAGACTGAGGTGTAGATGTGAGGTATAGCTGAGTTTACTGCTTGTATTTACCATGGTCCTGCTATGAGGTCAAAGGTACATTGATCTCATAGCAGGACAATGGCAAATACTTTTCAGTGTATTAAAGATGAGTAGACGACATGCTAAATTGCTACTTAAGCAAAAATGTTGACATTCTATTCATAAGTTACAGAACAAGAGAAGATATACCAATGATCACAGGCATCTGTACTGACCATAATGTCCAAAGCAAAAACATTGCAGATGGCACCAGGAGAAACAGAAAAAAAATCAGCGCAAATTTTTCATAAAACAATCTGGGAAAAGTTGGTCACAGTCAGTGAAGGATTGGTATACTACAGCAAACATTGGCGTCGGAAGAGCAGCAAAAATGCTCTGATGGAATCTAGCTCTAACAAGAATTTTCTTTTACAATCTTACAGTAAGTAAGCAAAACAATGTGGTTGCAACCAGTGGGATCATTCCTTGGACAAAATATGAAGCACAACGAGAAACAGAAATGGAAGTAGCAATTTCAACAGAGAACCTGCAATGCTCCATTGATGGATCAACTGTAGTGATGAGTCCCAGCCCACCAAAATCACAACTGTCTGATCTCTGGTCATGCTGCTGATAATAGCTGTTAAACGCGTAAGATATATTCCCAGGCCAACTAATGTTAAAACAAGATCCACCAGGAGATAGTGCGCTGCAGTCAGCAACAGAACATGCCTGTGAAGCACTTGCAGTTGCATTGGACAAGTCTCTGTTATTATTCAATACACACCATTTGGAAGAAAGGTACTTGACATTCTCTGCATTCACCATCTTTCTTGAGCCCTGGCCAAAATCGACATGGAACTTTGCTTGACCATCAAAAGTAAATACACCCCAGTGTCTCTCAAAATTTCCAGCAGCTAAGCTTCTCTGGTCTTCATCCAAAAGGCTTAATATGTAAGTTTCCGTTGGCGGATTTCGAGGTCTGAGTGGGGTCCCAGACTTGCTGTGGACGTGGTCTATCAGGGCCTTCATGAATACTTCTGCGATGGATGAAGTCGCATTTGCAGCTCCATCAGTCGGCCAACCAATCTGCCCGATGACAATATCAATTTGGGGAGACCGAGCAGCCGATAATGCAGAAACAAGAGTATCATAGCTCAAGTCAAAGCTGTTTTTGTATATTTTGTGACTGTCATTGCGAGGGCGTGCAGTTTCTTTAAAGAGAGCAGAGTCAAGGGAAATGTTCTTATTTTGGTAATAGCTTAGAAATGGGGAAATGGTCACAAAAAAAGGGTAGTGATGCTCGTTGAGAAATGTGAGGAGTTCAATCATGGTTTTGTTGATGTCAGGCCTAAAGTGTCCTCTGGAGGGCAGGCCAGATTCTGACTGGAATGCGTCGAAACTGCATGGAACCACAACCTGTACCTTGTTTGCCAATTTTGCTCTGACCAGTGCTGCCTGAATGCTAGTGGCTGCTCCAACAACAAAGGGATGGAACTGATCACCATAACTTCGAAGAAATGCTTCATCTCCAACAGCAACGTACCTGCAAATGCTCTATAGCAGTAAGTAGAGAACTAAGAAGCAACGGCACTGCACGATATAAGTTGAAGTTATTTGAAAATAAAGCTATTGCCATCAATAATCATTACGGTGCCTTGAGAAGATCACATCTAGATGATCTACTGAAAAATTCATTATTTGAACCTTAACTGGGATTTGATTCCTGAAAGGAAATGAGGACATCCTCAGCAGTTCATAAGTTACTGATCTACAACTACTTTATTTATGGCCTTATCGCCATGTCAGTGGATGATATTCCTTGGGTTGTTTTTCCAATGTAGTCAGCTATATGCCTGTCACAGGGAAGGTCAGCACGACAAAAGAGAAAGAGGTGCATGATCCACAAAGTATCAACTTACGTCAACAAGTAAAAAGGGGACACTTGGAGGGGTGTAAATGGTGATCAAGATTTTAACTAGAGGCCACTAAAATAAAAGCCCCGCATATGGCCTGTCTATGTCCAACATATGTGAGTACCATGTTATTAACTAAAAAGGCAAGCGATCCAATACTTTGTGTGATCAATATTACTTCATTGGTATTATGAAGGAGTAACAAAGAATTATTCTATTGAGGACCTGAGGCACATGTTAAGATATTCTGTCATCAATATTTCTTCCACGAATGCTCTAATGTCAATTTTTCTGTGGAAGAGTGTGGAAAACTGAAAAGCAGGTTCGAAATGGTAGCAAGTAGCAACCATATGCCTTCTTTATATATCCAATCATTATTCAAGGTAATCTTAGCAAGGCACTGACGCAGAATTACTGTCTAATACATATTAGATTATGGAAGCCATATAATGAATTAATTTATAAACCCGCTGTAAATATCATTGGAAACCATACTGCAATGGAAAGGTCTGATTTTCTATTACAAGCAGGCTTACATGCCATCAGCTATAAGTATCTATAATTCTATAGAAGTCGGTACATAGCTCAGTTAGCAAAATGTCCTTTGCTTTCAACATATTTAGTTATAATGGAAGTCATCATGAACATTTTCTTTTGCACGTGCATATATGAACATTCTCAAAAAAAGTTCAGCTATATTGAAAGTAGAATATATGCTTCAGCTCATGCATATGCTTAGTATTTTTAAACCATTAGTAACTACAAACAAATGTGCAGCATAGCATCACATCCTCCCATTCTAGTGATACAAAATTTGGCTGACAAGGCCATTGAGAGCGAATAATAATCACTTAAAGCTAGTCCAGAGTTTGCTTCTCCAACATAGAAATGTATTGCAGTTTTGGATAAAAGCTGAACACTTCACTATTCATCCATTTTGGAGACAGACTCTAAGGAGTTTTTTTATGATAGATAAGTTTGGCAACAAGTATGGGAATTGGAAGCAGTCTCCCTCCAAGTTCAATAATGTGTTAATTGATAGGTTACCGTTACACTAAGACTTTATAAAGGGAAATTCAAAAACAAAAAGTGATTGGCAAAACGTGACTATGTATTGGCCTATTTATTTTCAATGGATCGGTATTAATAATAATCTTCCCTCAATAGCATAGTAAATATCTATTTTTGCAATGACAGTCTGGCTACTTGCTACTGTGGTATTACATATTACTCCCTCCGTTCTTAAATAAGTGTCGTTTAAGGTTTTTACACATGGATTAAGAAAGTCATTTAATACTATCATTTAATAATTAAAATTTATGTGAAATTTCATTACTACCCCTTTATGGGAAGTTGAAAACTATTAAGGGAGAGAATTTCTTGGGATAATGAGAGAAGGTAGGGGTGATATAGGAAAGTAAATAATTTATTCTCCTAAAAAGTTGTAAAGAACAAATAAATTGGAATAAATTTTTTCTTCTAAAACGTCACTTATTTAGGAACGGGGGGAGTACATTACACCATTGCTTGAACTCTATTAGTAATGCTTTTGTTTAGTGTTCATTTAGTATTCCATCGGGTAGAGCATCAGACATGGGGTATTCTCTAACAAACATGCATCTGCCAGTATTGCAGGCTCAATAGCCAACAAAAAAGTCTGCCTTGATTCCAAGAGGTAATGGATCCAGGAAATAAGGTGAAAATTCAGCAATTAACGTCATAATCAAAAGGGCGTCACAATGAAAATAGAATGTAGAACCCCATAAATGAACAATGTAATTTGAACCCCAATATAATTTACAGAAAAAAAGTACAATAAGTGAAGCAAAATGTAAGAATTAACCACATTAAGAAAATAACACCCAAACCAGTATCCAGTGAACCTTAACAAACATAAAGACATGTAAATCTTATCAATAAAATTGTAGTAAATCAATAGAAACCCGAAACTCCTCTGTTCTAATGCGAAGAACAATAATCATACAAAATAAATATAGGATTTCAACACTGTACACACAAAATGAGGGCAAGATTAACATACTCTATTCGGACTCTACCGGTTCCTTCAGAAACGTATCGGGTGAGATTATCATGGACCCAATTCTGGGCGGCCTTGAAGGAGGAGTTCAAGCTATGGAGCATCGAATTGGGAATGCCAACGGTTACATCAATATTGGAACCGGAGAGAGATTGGAGAACTTGAGGGTCGGCATCGAATAGCTTGACTTTGGTGATGCTGTTGGACTTCAAGAGGTCCACCACTTTTTCCGGCGGCAGTGGGTGGGAGGCGGCGGTTCCCCAGTTCACACCTATAGCTCCAGCCCTAGACAAAACCAGGCTAGAAATGGCTAATAATAGTGGCAGTAAGGAATTGAGATTTGAAGGCATTGCGGAAGAGAGAGAAAGGTGTGTAATGGGCTAATGGCTGCACCTCATTTTTGTTCTCGTGCTTTTTGATTTTTGAATTATGGAGCTTCACATTTTCCACTGTTGTTGTGTGGGAATAAAGCTAATGTCATAGTTTAATTAACGACAAGCCGTTTATTATTCTTTGCTGAATTGTTTGATTTTGAAGTGCGCAAAAACATCTATACTTCACTCGTATTCACGAGTCATGACTATCTTTGATTTTTTCCTTTCCAAAATAAGTATCATAACATTTTTATCAATATTATAATAATAATAATAGTGATAATAATATGTACAAATTATTACTTAAATCGTGGATTTTTATTATAAAAATATATGACATAATCAATTGTTATAGATTAAGCTTAAGGTTGGGAAAAACGATATAGGAAAAAAGATCGTAAAACGTCTAAGTATCATACTAAGGTTGTGTTTGATAAACTTGAGAATTAAGATCTGAATGATTATGATGTCTTAATAAATTAGATCATCTTAATGGTTATGAGGACAGCATCATGCCTCTTAGCGAATAAGAGGCAGTCCATTAAGAGACAAACAGCCTAAAAGGCATAAATCATCCGCGTAAATCATCCATTTAAACGAAAGATGATTAATTTGAAACCATCTATCTAATTTGAAACCATCTATCTATACGAAAGGCGATTAGCTTGAAACCTCCTACTTTATTAAAAGTGTGGTAAAATTGGTCATAAAAATTTGATTGTTCAGCTAAAAGAAAGATTAACCATGAAGGGGCTTAAAAAGCAACTTCCAGCTAAATAGTTAGTCAAGTTAATTTCTTTATTTAACTACAAAGCCTATTATTATTCTATGCTGAATTGTTGGATTTTGAAGTGCGCAAAAACACCTAAACTTCACTCGTATTCGTGAGTCATTACTATTTTTGATTTTTTCCTTTCCAAAATAAGTATAGTAACATTTTTATCAAAATAATAATAATAATAATAATGATAATGATATGTACATTTAAATCGTGGATTTTTAATCATAATAAATATATGACATAACTCGATCAATATTATGATGACACAAGAAAGGTTGTATAAATTATAAACACGAGAAATCTAAAATCAAACTAATGACATTGAAAAAGTATTTTTTTTCTCTGTTATTTGTTTGGAGAGAGAATACCGAACGAGACAATCAATATACCCAATTACCCCTTCTCGACCAAAGACCCGGATAGATAGAATTGATCGAGTCAGCAAACTTTATAAAAGTGCTTTTGTTTGGGAAATAATTTAAATTATTTGTCAACAAAAACTTAAAAATACCAATGAGACCAATCCCATAAATATAAACCAATAGGCTGTACGGCAGTGATATTCACAGCTACAACCTCTTTGTGGCTTTTGGCCTCTTATTCTCATCAGCATAACCAACCAACCAGACAAATAGTCAGATGGGTGAAGCCAGGGAGGGGAAGGCCACAAACAACCCAAGTTACGACATCATATACAGGAAAAGAACATATACTCGTACCTGAGATTAAAAATTGTCCAATCTACTTTATATCCCAACACTGGTAAAAGTAAATGACAATATTGCAAATTCATTATGTCAAAAGACCACAGACTGACAGACAGCCAAACCATAAACTTGAAACAAAACTAATGCCAAAAGAAGGTGCATATAAAAGCAAAAATTAAACCGTTAAATCAAAGTAATCACAAGGATCACCCTGCAAGTTTAAGTTCCACCTGAGTAATCCATATAAACTTGATACCTAGGATAAGGAGACAACTGCAAGTCTCTCCCTCACCTCATCCATAAATGAAAACTTGATACCATTCATGACAAGCTACACTAAGCAGTGGTGGCTGCCTGGTTTGCTAGTCTCTTCCGTGCCTCCTCGATAATGGTCAACTTGATACCTTTTCCCTTAGGCAGGGACACCCAAGGCTTTGTGCCTTTACCAATTGTGAACACGTTGCCCAGACGAGTAGCAAACTCATGACCAAGGTTATCCTGGATGTGGACAGTTTCAAAGCTTCCCTTGTGCTTCTCCCTGTTCTTAATGATTCCGACACGTCCAGTGTTCCTTCCACCTGTCACCATGACAACATTACCAACATCAAATTTGATGAAGTCGGCGATCTTGTTGTTCTCCAGATCCAGCTTGATTGTGTCATTAGCCTTTATGAGGGGATCCGGATATCGGATGGTTCGTCCATCATATGTGTTGATGTATGGAATCCCTTTCTGCCCAAATTGCACGGAGCGGACCTTGCAAAGCTTAAACTGAAAGAAGGCAACACATATAAATTAGAACTTAGAAATATCAAATAAAGCAGAATCTGCATCAATGCTACTAATATAAATAGGAATTAAAGCCAACCAATAAATAGAAATCAGGACTTTGCATATATTGGCTAAGAGCTATAAACAAAATAATTTGCCAAGTTCGGAGGGAAAATATCCAAAATATTTGCAAAAGAAGTAAACCACTAAACTTCCATCAAAGTTTACTGCCTTCTTTAATTAAATATCATCTCAGCTATAAAAAATTATTCATAAAAGCACGTGACTACCGACTATAACAGCTGTTGAACAATGAAATCTGATTAAAGCTACCGTCGGGTTCAGTTTGCAGATTGAGTTCCTAAACATTTTAAAAAATGCAACAACATCCACAAAAATAGAAGGTAACAATAGTACTTGTGTGTATTAGTTTCTAAAGGCTAATAAATTATCAAAACATTGTTGAATATAGAATGCAACCAACCTTTGCCTCTTCATCTCTAACTGAGTGCAGACGGAATCGGCCCTTTGTATCATAAAGAAGACGGAAATTCTCATTGGTTTTTGGAATTGACACGACATCTGGACATGAAGATTAGCATACAGTTAATAAGTTGTTCGTAACTCAACCAAAATAACATTATTGAATCCAAAAGGTTTGAAATCTAAATCTCCGCGATCTATTAGTTCAAGCATTTTCACAAGCAAAGCATATACAGTGCTAATTAGCAACAACTAAAAATGAAATGCGGCAGTGTGCATACCCATGAAGCCTGCAGGGTAGGTCTTATCTGTCCTAACCTTTCCGTCAACCAAAACATGACGCTGCATCAGAATGGATTGGACCTCACGGTATGTCAGTGCATACTTTAGCTTGTTTCGTAGGATAAGAATCAAGGGCAAGCACTCCCTTGATTTATGTGGCCCAGATGATGGCTTGGGAGCCTGGTAAAGAAAATATTACAAGGCTAAGGAAAAACAGTTGCAGATAATCTACAAATTCAATATCATTCATTCACCAAAGCTCACTTACAAATGCACCACCAAGCTTGTCAAGCATCCAATGCTTTGGGGCATTGAGCCTCTTCAAATGTTTCTTCAAACCTCTAGCCTGTTAAACACCAAAACATCAGAAAGTGAAGCACTGCAGTAACAGTACTGAACTTGAAAGATGATCATGTTAGGAATATTTCAAGAAGGATTAAGCCATACATAGAAAATTAATGATAAATAACAAGCTCTTGCCAAAATTTCTCTACAAACAGAACTTCAAACCAAACCACTTTCCTCCAAAGGATTCACTACTCAATGACATAAAAACGTATATCATTCATAGTTCTCATTCAAATCTGAGTAGCCACAAGTGACTTTAGGTTTAAGGCCTTTAGGCATTGTGGTTATATCATGTGGCAAGTATGCGGGGTATCTAACTAGGAACTAAAATCCAATAATCAAATTCTGACATTCTGTCTCACTCCAACTATAGCTCCAATTTCTAGCATTTCCTCTTTTTACAAATTGTCAGTTTCTATTAGTATATGCCAAGTAAACCCAAATTTTCACCTTTATTATAATGAATCTGTTCTAGAATTCATGCAATATCTCCCAGAAACATAAACATTAAAACAAAAAAGTTGCAAGAGGAACTGTTTTAAGATCTTATGATATTAGTTACTACCTTAGTTCCACAGAAAAAGGCCCCATTTTGATGAGTCTTTGCACTACTATATAGACAATTTAAAATAATTATGACCGTACCAATTTTGAATTTTAGGATTTCACAAACTGATTTTAAAAAGTTCAAAATGGTACCCTTTTTCTGGAAGAGAGACTGAGAGTATACCACACTCAGTTTTGCCCAAAATGAGAGACCAATTATTTACCTCATTAAGCTTTTCTAAGTCATTTAAAGAAAAGTTTACATACAATGTATCCCGCATTTTACAGTACTAATCTTATAAATTAATATAACTATCTATGTAATGTAAAAAGGGAATATGTGTCTTGCCACACCCAAGCTTGGCTATAAAATTATTGAAATAAAAGTATTCGAATTATGACTAAAATATTTAAATTGAACATCATTTCGGACGGAGTATTATACAAAAATGAAAAACAGGCATTCAATAATATCTCTATAAGGTGAACTCACTCACAAAACTTAAACATATATATACGGAGAGGAGAAACATTTCTTAAATAAGTTTATAAATTACTAGGTAGATCTAAAATCCAAACATTAGCTCGTAATCAATTATGTGTAATCAAACACGAAATCAACGCCATAAAGGACTAATGCAAACAATTTCAGATCAGACATAAAGAATGAAATCATACACAGAAAATATAAATCACATAGTTCAGTTCAGTTATTAAATTTGAGAGTAGTAGGAACGAACCATTTTGTTGTATTTTGGTTTAACTGATCGGCCTAAGTTTTTAGGCCGCCAACGACGACTGAACTGTGTTGATCTCCTCTAGGCTCCACCTGCTTCTCCAATGAAGTTAGATGGATGAAAATGAGACCGAGTGTAAACCCTAGGCATGCTTTTTTATATGGTTTCCTGGGCCAACTTCTGAACCCAAACTAACAAAGTGTAATCCGGTCTACTATACAACTTGGCCCATTCTCTAATTTGTTTATTTTTCGAACCCAAAATACATGGGCCAATTGGTTGTCATAAACTAACCAAAATAATATAATTTTGATAAATAAAATGGCCATCCTATCCTGATTAACGAAAATATCTATCCTCATCTTTGTTCGTAAAAATTATAATCTCAAAATTATAATCTGTGATATTATAATTTCAAACTATTAATCTTAAAATTAAACAGTTCTATTCCATATTTGTTTTTAATGAGATTATTCATGGTATAATTTTAAATAATCTCATATTATGTTTATTTTTTACAGAATTAATTAAATAATTGGATAAAAAAATATCGTTTAGACTATTATACTCTTACCAATAATAACATATTTTAAATTTGTTTAAATATCGAAAAATGATAAACAATAAGTTGTTTACTAATAATCTGTTTAAATATGTTTTGACAAACAAAAATCCAATATTTAAATATGACTAAGACTAAAAAGTTGTTTACTACAAGCTTATTGGTAAACATTTTATTGGTAAACTGTTAACCAATAATAAGTTGTTTACCAATAAGATGTTTAAATAATAAGTTGTTTACCAATAAGTTGATTAAATAATAAGCTGTTTATCAATAATAAGTTGTTATCAATAAGCTGTTTACTAATAATAAGTTGTTTACTAATATATTGTTTAAATGTAATAAGTTATTTAAATAATAAGTTGTTTATCAATAATAAGTTGTTTAAATAATAAGTTATTTACCAATAATAAGCTTATTAAATATAACAGGATATTATAGTCATTTTAGAAAAGAGGTTGAGGCTAATTTTGTTTAGAAATTTTTAATCTTAATGGTGAAAATTATAATACCTAATTGAACATGATATTAAATAATCTCATATATTAATAGTCTCATAAACAAACAAACACTTGCAAACAAACAAAAGTATAGCCTAAAAGTACTCCCTCAACCCACAAAAATATAGGATGTATTCTGGATTTAATACTTATGTAAGACCCCAACTTTTATGAATAAAGATTTAATTTTCTTTATATATTATTTCAAAATAGTAAGGTGTTGATTTGATAAATGTGAAAAGTTATGGGTGAAATGTGCAAATATTTCAAAATGAGCAAGTGGTTATAAAATATTCTTGTTGTCGGGGAATATTCGTACGACGGCGCAGCTATTTGTGGACCCCACAACGGAATAACTGTCGGATATAGAAAGCGACAGAAATAATTTTTTTATAAAATAACGGCGTAGTTGCTACCGTTAGTACTGTTGAAATACCCGGTGATCAAAATACAGTGATACGCGGTGTTGCACAGTAGCACACGGTATTGCACAGTATTTCGAATTTTTGAGTCTTACGAGAGAAGACACTTACTCAATTATTGTTACAGTAATTACTGTTCAATATTTTATATTATTGACTCAATAATTGCTACATTGATATTTTATATTATTGACTCAATAATTGTTACATTGATATTTTATTGATTCAATAATTGCTACGTTGCTATTTTATATGATTGATTCAATAATGGCTATAGTTGAGATTTTGGTATTATTGATTCAATAATTGTCATTGCACAGTATTTCACATTATTAACTCAATAATTCATATTATTTGAATAATATTATTAGATAGCATTATTGACAATGTCTAAGGAAGTTCTGTCTAGGAGGGGTTATTTAATTGCGCGCCAGTAAGGAGAAGTTCTTATCGGAAGGCCCCCTCTTTCCTGGGAACGACCTGGTTGTCAATATTGAAGTTCTGTAATATTATTTGTGAATAATTAATTATTGATTTATATGAGGAAAAAATATTTATTTTGTGGATATTAAAGAAGGAATTAGCGATGATGAGTTTTTATCAATATTTTGGGTGTGGATAATCATCTGTTTATAGATTTCGGATAATTTATGTTTGGAATTTGGAAAAACTTCCTTCTACAATGTTGTAGATAATTAAATTTCTTATAGAAGGACATAAAATTTGTATTTTTCTGACAAAGGGGCTATTTATTATGAATTATTGAAGTTTCGAAAAATAAATATTTTTTAGTGGGTGGGTCCCACTTTTGTTGAAATTTTTTAGCCGCCAGGCGGCGGAAATTTTTTGAAAATAATAATATTTTATTATTTTAGTCTATTTTGGCATCCTAAGTTTTTCCTATAAATAGGGTGCTTAGGTTAGAATTGAAAATCACACCAGAATCAGAAGTTTTCTCTCTCTATAATATCGAGCGTATTTTTGTGAGTATTTCAATACTTTGAGTGTTGCTAATCAGTGCAAGTTTTCTTCGGTATTATATCCGATATTCCAGTCAGAGCTACTATACTTTTGAGGTAAGGGATGTTATTTCTTTCGTAAATGATGTTATTCTTTTCAATATCATTGTACAGAAATATTGTCATGAATTTTATTATGAAATTCTTACTTTTTTCGTCGGGGTTACTATTCACATATACGGCACTATTCACGAAAAAAATTAAATTTTCTTCTATTTGTCCAGATTGTTTGTTAAGGTTACTATATTTGAGCTTTATTCTTGAATTTTGCTCCACAATTGATTATTACGAAATATTTTTGAATTGAATATACTGAAATACGAATCCTTAATCCTATCCTTTATTTCACTGGATTCGTTATTTATATGGTTTTTCATCATCCTCAGTCCTAAAAGGTGATGTAACTGAATATCTTTGGCCTGTAGAGCAAAGATGAATGATTACCTGATGAATATCTTTGGCCTGTAGTGCAAAGATGACAGGTGTTGAGATGAATATGACCACTGATGATACAAATGAATATCTTTGGCCGTAGTGCAAAGATGGATATTTGATTCGAGATGTATATTGATTGATGTTACAGGGATAAAATATTGATGATGGACTTTTAAATCATGGAAGATAGTAGACTTCATTCTCTGCTTAACTCTTCTAATGAATTGTTATTTTCGTTGCGAATATTGATCTAAAGTTGGTTGTCCATTATATTTTATCTTATTTGTTGAAGACTAACGATAATTTATTTTCTATTATCTTAGTCATAATATTCTTTACTGAGCTAGTTGAGCTCACCCTTTTCATCTGTTGTCCTCTTCAGAAAATGAGAATGTTGCGGAAACTAGTCGGGGGACAGAGTGATGGTCCGAGTTAGAGCAGTAGTAGTGCTCACTATTTCTGATAAATAGTATGATAATAATTGTAATGAGGACTTAGTTTGAATATTAATATTTTCTACATATTTGTATTGAAACTCACAGTTGTGTGGTCGTATTTTGCACGACCGTATGATATAAAATTTGTATTTGAATTCTGTACCATGTATTTGACGACTCAGAATGGGTTGAGTTGACTGGATCTATTCTGGGGGCGTCACAACTTATACATTTGATTAAGTTAGGTATTACAATCTTTTTTTCACTTAAAATCCTTAATTGACTTTTCTTGACTTAATTAAATTACAATAGACAGACATAGAATCACAATTCTCATGAAATTTATAGACTTCACACACACTACACCACAACGTGCCACTACTCTGAGACAATTAATATTAGATTTAATGTTATACAATTATTTTTTTAATTCTTATATACAATTTTAAAACGACATATATTATGAGACTGGGGACTGGGGAAGTATATATGTATTCCATCTATCCCCAAATTATAAAAACAAAATTATGTGCAAGTTATTATAAAAAGTTGCTCTTATTTTTTGGAATCGAGTTGTTTTGTTGAGTTAAATATGTAACTATTATGATATTTATTACGATGATAAATTTAACAATATTTTGTCCAACAAAAGTAATAAGTATAAAAAATGAGTTTTTTTTCTATATAACAAATAAGGGTGTAAACGAATCGAGTCGAGCCGAGTATTGAGTTGCTCAGATTTAGTTCACAAAATTTATCGAGTATAAAATAAGGTTTGATTGAGGCTCATTTAGCTACCGAGTCGAACACGATTCTGAATCGAGCCCAAACAGTTTGAACTTTTCGAACGAATATAATCCGAGTATTAATAGAAAATTACAATTTGAGAAGGTTTGAGTAATTTATCGAATTTTAAAATTTGCTCATATTTGACTCATTTATATTTCGAATCGAGCTTGAATCGAACTTTTAATTAAACGAGTATGAATCGAACCCGAACTGTTTGCTCATTTTACAGCCTTAATAACAAACATAATAGCAAATGAGGCTGTTTTTGAATGATGGGAGTACTTTGTAGCTACTGTCCAATTTTTTTTTATAAAAAGTGAACCCCAAACTTTATGTATTTTAGTTTTTGGATATGAGCCCATACTTAACAGTTGTCATCATTTGTAAAGCCCAACATATTAGCTACTTGCACAAATACCGACACCAAATTGCTTGCAGCCCAAGACTTCGCGATCCAAACTCCCTTCCTTTTATCTCTCACTGCTTCAAATGAAGAATCTCCAAACAAACCTCCCATGGCGGCTAAATAATCCGTTTTCATCCCAATCCTACAGTTATATGCCTTTCTAGTACACAGTCTACATCACAAAGCCAAAATGAGTAATTCCAGTCCAGAAAAGCAAATCAACAATTCGCCGAGCTCCAGTGAAGCTGCAGAACAGAGGCCTCCGGTGGAGCCCATAAGATTGCCCACAATCGAAGAAGTACGGGGACAAGACATTTGGAACAATTGTGCTGTTCGTAGTGTCGTCAGTGGAGTTATGGGTTTGTGCTAAACTTTTTGATTCCATTTCTCCTTCTTTTTTTTTGAATTTTTTCAAGGTAGTTTTGATTGATTTCTGAGAAATGAAGAAATAGAAAACTGATTTTTAAGGGTGTATTTGAAGTAGGGAGAGTGCGGTGCGGTGAAACCGCTAGGGTACCAGACTTTCATATATATTTTAAAAAATTATAATATATAATTTTTATAATACTAATTTACATTATGAAAATAAATCTTATGTATAACACAAATAACAAAAAATTTAATTTACAAATTGCAACTATACATGAATAATAGGTAAGAAACTACTATTACATATGTTAAACGAAAAATAAATAAAGTCATGGATTTAATTACATTATTTATATTTCTTGTACTAGTAGTGATTATCATGGATTATCTTGTCTTTCATATTAATTTGCATAGAATTAATGAATGTATATATAAAATATATAGTTTATTATGTAGTGTGGTGCGGTTTTGGGAATGTATCCGCAACTGCAACCACGCGTTTAGTAAAATATAAAAACTGCACCACACAACCGCCGCATATATAAAGTTTTATACGGTTGCAGTTACAAATACAGTTTCTTGCTCTCCCCTAATTTGAAGCTTCATGGACATTTTTTTAAGTGAAAACTAAGTCCCTGTATTAGGATAGGAGTGTTTTTTTATAATTGAATAAAAGGATTTGAGGTTTTTAACTCTTCAGTAGTGGCTCCATATTTTATGGTGGGTGGTTTTGTTATGGTTTCTAAATAATGTAAGTGTAAATTATGGTGTAAATCGGTAAATGGCTGGTCTATCTGGGTGGAGGGATATTCTTTGTAGGCCTAACTAATGGCAATATAAAGTTTAATTCAAATAGGAGTATTTTATCATTTTATGTTCTTGTGAATTTGTTGGCAAGCTAATGATCTGTGTCTTTAATGAACTTAACTAGTTTGGGGGATTTGGAGTGAATTAATAGTTATATGACAATGAATTTGTTTATTGTTGAGCTGTTTAATTTTTGTAGGAGGTGGGCTTGGGTTATGTATGGGATTGTTTCTAGGGGCACTGGACAATCCCATAATGCAGGATGAAATGACGGGTAGGCAGCAATTTATGTATAATGCTAAGCAGATGGGTAGGAGGAGCTGGGGCTCCTGCAAGGCTTTTGCTGTGATGGGTTTCATTTTCTCTGCTGCTGAATGTGTTGTTGAAAGGGTATTATATTCAGTTATTTTTGAATTATTATTTGGGGAAAGAGGGGTGGGGCTTGAGCACCCAATCTATGTGTTGTTTTGTATGTTTGTAATTATAATTTTTTTTACTAGTTTTATCCTTCTCGGAAGATTTAGGGATAGTAAATATTGGCAATTCCAATCCAGTTGTTTAATATTATATGGGGATTAATGCTTTAATTTTCTTTTGGTTTGAAGGCTCGGGCAAAACATGACATGACAAACACAGTTGTTGCAGGATGTGTTACTGGAGGAACAATATCAGCAAAGGGTAACATCTTGTTTAATTATCTTTGCCATTTTTGACTCATTATCTTTCTTAAAAATGCAAATTAGCATGAAAAACATAATTAGTTAAAACTGTTACTTATATTATTGCAAGATGACATGCTATCTTTCATCAGTTCATGATGCTTTGAAGTTATTATTTTTGCTTGTGCCCAGAGAGGATGGTTCAAAGAATATCTTTACTTTTCTAGGACCATGAGATGTTTTAAGTATTACATGGAGCATTCTGCTAATGTTTCTTTTAAATTACACTAATGAGATGTTTTAAGTATTACATGGAGCATTCTGCTAATGTTTCTTAAACTATTCAACTATGTAGGCATTATTTTGAAGATTAGTTCAGATCAATGTTTTAAAAACAGGACCGGACCGGCGGTCGGACCGGTAAAAATTGGAACCGGACCGCTTTCTGATCCGGTTTGACCTAGTGAACCGATTTTGGTCAAAATCCGGGTTGACACGTTGACCATCGGTCCAACCGGTTAATTGACCCAGTTGACCCGATTTTTAATTTTTTTTACCAAAAAAAAATTAATATTAACATTAACCACTTTTATTAATATTTTAACTCATCTTTATTATGTTTTAATTAATGAAAAATGAGATTTTTAAAATTTTTATTAATTACTAATAATATATATTTTTATATATTAATGACGTCACTGAATCAATAACGGTTCGACTACTGGTTGGACCAGTGATCCATCCATCAAGTACCTTTTCCGGTTTGATGAACGGTTCGATTCTGATAACCTTCTTCATATTGGCACTAGTTTGTTGTTATGTCCATTAGGGACTAGGGTTGATATACTAATTTCAAAAAAACAAGCATGTGCTTTCAAGGACCACCTGAACAAGAATAAGGAAATGCTTTCGCGAATGTCAGCTGTGTTCAAGAATCGTGGAATATAAAGTATAAATATGAAGAAAATATAGAAAAAATTGAGGCATACAAATGGAATATAATTTGAGTTTTATATACTATAAAGCTCAATGTCATCTATCTTGGAAGAAAATACCCATAGGTGTTTTCTGGGAATCATGCTACAAAGTCGCGGTAACGGCCTATGTTTCGGAAGGTTATTTTTTGATTCGGTATCGATTTTCAGTATTGGTTTCGGTCAATACACACTGTTACGGTTAGCTGGTGATGAGGACTCTAAGTCAAGAATAAAGAAAAGATTTTTTATATTTATTATTTGGAGTTTTTATTATGTTTAATATAAAAATAGTTAATGTGATTTATGTATTTTATTTATTAGTGAGGATTTAGGATATTAGTTAGTGATTATGAATTATTAATAAGGGTATTTTAGTCGTTTAGTATTTTATTATTTCTCAAGTAAAATTAGGGTTTGAGTCTTTTTAAATAGTGATGTAATACTCAGAAGTTATTTAGACTATAGAATATTGATATTGAAATTGATTATTTCATTCATACAGTAGAGGTATCCTACCGTAGATGTATTTATCCATCTTGGTGTTGATACGTGGAGTTGATATACTTGAGAGATCCTAGTGGTTTAAACGTTAGTTTAAATCCTAGTTTATTTTTCGTTAATTCTCCATCCTAGATTTGTCTTACATCATTTTTGGTATCAGGGCTTAAAGTTTCTTCATTAATTTTTCAATTTTTGGGAGATTTTGGATTAAAAAAAAATTACAAAAAAAATCACGTCTGGAATTACTGTCACTGTCGGAGTACTATTTATTGCTGGAGTTACTGTTCCTCAACGGAGTACTGTTTATCGCGGTAGTTCAGTGAAAAAAGAGAGGAGGATAAAATGAAGGCGTGCTTGTGGCGGTTGATGATCAGTGGCGGAGCCAGGATGGACCAAAGGGGGGGGGGGGGGGCGGACACCGGTGAGAGGGGGGCGGCAGTGGGAATAGTGTGGGGAAGGAGGTATAATATACACTGAAAATTTTTCGGCCAGGGAGGGCGCCCGCCCACCCGTGCCCCACCTTGACTCCGCCACTATTGATGATTATGGTAATAAGAAAACATGGTAACCCTGATATTATAAATATTTTTCTAAAATTAAAGTCCCTATGATTTTTTAACCTTTTCAATTTTAGCCCCGTAATTTATACACTTTTCATTTATACCCTTTCATCCTTTCTAAATCAGCCCCTACACTTTATTAATTCATACTTTAGCCTCTATTTTTTATTTTCTTTTTGGTTAGGCCCTTAAGTTATCAAAAAAAAGTTTTATTTTATTTGTTTATTTATTTATAACCCATTGTCCCAAACATACAATGTCTCAAGTCACTAAAGAATTGTTTGTCGAAGCAAAAGAATATATTAGGTTTCTTGACGATGAAAGTGACCGAATATAGTACCTTATTAATGAATGTGATCATAGATATTTAAAACACAAGCAGGAAGAGCTTAGATGGAATATGATTGATGCACAAGAATAACTTGAAAATTTTGGAACTGCGCTTGAGATATTTTACTTCCCTTCTAAGAGTTTTCTCAGGAACTACGCTTGAGATATTTTATTTCTTTAGTGAATCTGGCCTGTATAGGATTATTTAATTTATTTTTGCGCGGACATCACCTGCAGGAGGGATTTTTAGGTTTTATACCGGGCATAACCTACTGCCACCCGACTGGGTTTATATAAGATAATCTCAAGTCACTAAAGAATTATTTGTCGAAGCAAAAGAATATATTAGGTTTCTTGACGATGAAAGTGACCGAATATAGTACCTTATTAATGAATGTGATCATAGATATTTAAAACACAAGCAGGAAGAGCTTAGATGGAATATGATTGATGCACAAGAATAGCTTGAAAATTTTGGAACTGCGCTTGAGATATTTTACTTCCCTTCTAAGAGTTTTCTCAGGAACTACGCTTGAGATATTTTATTTCTTTAGTGAATCTGGCCTGTATAGGATTATTTAATTTATTTTTGCGGGGACATCACCTGCAGGAGGGATTTTTAGGTTTTATACCGGGCATAACCTACTGCCACCCGACTGGGTTTATATAAGATAATCTGATACTTTGTAAAGCAACAACGTACCGACTCCATTCCAAATCTCTCTTTTTTTTTGGATAAGCATGTTAAGAAATTGGCTGAAATATGTAAACTTTAATTGAAAAGTTAATCCAGCCACCGCAATAGGCCCCATGGCCCCCATCCCACATTAAGAGTATCCTAAGATCAAAAGGGTAGACGAGTGTATTTGAATTTAACCTATATGGACATTAGTTTTTTTTGTGTATTTCAGGTGGGCCAAAGGCGGCATGTGTTGGTTGTGCAGGCTTTGCTGCATTTTCAGTTCTAATAGAGAAGTTTTTGGAAAGATCAACATGATTGAGATAATTTTACTCACTAGTAGTTTTGCAGACGAATTAGACTAAGAATCAGCCCCGAGAAAGAGTTTTTTATGAGGGGATGGAGCTGGTATATACAAACCAACCATTTGATTTGTACTTTTAACATTATAATAATTAATTTCATCGGATCTTCCCTTCTAGCTCAATTTTGAGTTTCATTATATGGAAAAAGTAAAACCCATTTATTATGATTTGTGATTGCATTGTTGCTTGTACAAATAATATTTGCCAGCTCTAAAGGTAGGCTTGGATTGAGGGGCATCAAGATTTAAGTTAATACTACTGATCATGGGGGTGGTTTTCATTGTAGATTTTGCTGGTCACAATAAAAACCTCGAATTTTATCTAAGATGGGCGGTGGAGGAAAACTAGGAACCAAAATAAGAAAAAAGAAAAAAGCATGCACAATAATTGTGCGGACGGGGACATTTATGTCAATCAGTTCTTATAACAGTTGTGCGGATAGGATATTTCTTGGCCGCCTTTGAGGATATTTCTTGGCTTTTTGATCAAATTTTGGATGACTGGTATCCAACGTTGGAGGTGGATCACTTCCTCATATATATACTAATTTAAATGTAGACAATTTTAAATATTCTTATTCCAAATCATAAGATAATTATTGACTTTGAACATTAATTAGAAATTTCTTAAAATTCAATGTTGATAAGATTTATCAAAAATATGAAATAATAAATATTATAATTAATACTATGTTAATGAATCATATTCAATTTTAAAATTAAAATATCTCAAGTTGACTTTAAAAAATTAATAATAATTTTATATTTTAGATCAATCAAAATATAATAATTACCTACCATTTACGTATATGTCGGTTGTTAAAAAATCAATTCCTCTATAGTCTATCTATTATATAAGAAAGAATGATCATTTTAAATTGTTTGTTTCTCCATTGATTATTCTTTTCTCCATCATGTCCTTTTCAAACCACAGTTTTCATACATCCACAAATTTTATTTTTTACACCTTATCATGATACCATCTCACTACCAAAAATCATTTTATATATGGGTCACTTCCTCCTATTAAGTATTTGCCCCTCCTTTTTCATCTCTGCTCGTTTCTTCCTCATCTTCCGTCTCTGAAATCAATTCTTATATATAAAGAGACGTAAAAACATGACTAAGGAATTTCAATTAGACCGAGTCAACTCTTAATTAATTACTTAAGAGTTAACTCGATAAATTAAAAAACTCAGGCGAGTTTGGAATTAGTTAGATAAATCGTTCGTCGGCTCAACCTCTTATGTTTCCCTTTCTCTTCTGCTTTATTTATCGAGTTTGGTCCGATCTCAATTAAAGGATCGTCTCCTCTTCCTCTGCATCCAAAACCATCTTTTTCATCTCCTTCTTAATTAATTTCAATTGCTTTTCTTGTATTAATAACTTTGTTTTTTGTCTAAGATCAATTGTTAGGTAGGAACCCAAGTGAAGAATACCTTCAAATCATGCAAAAACAAGCAAAATAAGGTATGTAATTGAAGTATAATTTGTCAATTTTACCTGGCAGGTATGTGGAGGTCAATAACAATTGTTGTGGGTTACCAACTTATTAGTTATTTTTTTATTATTTGAAAATCAACTTATTAATTACTTTTTTTTTGTCTTATGTACTTTAGTTTTAATTTATATATCGACTTTTTGAGAATTAATATTTTTTTAAAAAATAATTTTAATTTAAAAAATTTAAATATTTAGATTTAAAAACACAAAAAATGAAAATGCAAATGATTTTTTGTAATAGTCACTTTCATTCACTTTTGTCTTTTGAATAGAAACAAACGTCTCTGTCCTTAATGTTAACATACTAGATGATTTTCATTTTTATGTAATTATTTGTTGTTTTATATAATCTAGGACCGATTTTGGCACAAATATCAATATAGAGTATAAAAGAAAAGTGAAAAGAGTGAGGAGGAAAAAAGATAAAATGGAGAAGAAAGGAGGAGGAGAAGTAGTGTGCGTAACGGGAAGTAGTGGCTACATTGGTTCTTGGTTGGTCCATCTCCTACTCGACCGCGGCTACGCCGTGCATGCCACCGTCAAAGATCTCAGTACTCTCTCTTCCCTACTCTTTCTGTATTTCACTATGTTATTAAGTTTTAAAATAGGGAAATCTTACTGAATTTTTTAATAAACGAAAAAGTAAAATAAGTAGATGAAAAACTTAATCATTTTTTTTAAAAAAAAAATTCGGTTCAAAAATAAACAAATTTGGATGAAAAATTAAATAACATAGAGTAATGTTAAGGCTCTCTAATTTTTAATTTCGAATGTATCTCAAATGACATCACATTATATATTTTTAATGATAATCATTGTTTGGTCAATCATAAGAGATCCATTTAACTAATGTTACGGTGACACATAAGACATTTTTTAAGATCACCCAACAACATAATTATCTTTTATAATCACTATTATACCAACTACATAATAAATATAATAAAACTAATATAAGGATAATTTAATAATTTAAATGTAAAGCATAAATTATTATTATTTTTATTTTATAAACTCAATAACAAGTAACAACACAAAGAACACATACCAAGTTCTCTACTCAAGCACCAAAATTAGCACCAAAAGCATAGGGACCAAAATCAAGTGTCCTTTTATATACTTCAGTCTTCAGTGGATTAGAAGATTATTTTCTTGCTGAAGTAAGAAACAGAGTGTTTATTCGCCTTCAATTTCATTTTCTGAGGAGTAGTAAAGTAATCAAGAGCTTGTTGTGTGCAAGAGAAGACGACGAGAGAGAAACAAGGCATCTCCAAGCTCTAGAACAACCTACAGACGGACAATCGCGTCTCCGTCTCTTCCAAATCGATCTCCTCGATTACGACTCCATTGTCGCCGCCATTCATGGCACTATCGGTGTCTTTCACCTCGCTTCTCCCAACATTATTGACAAAGTTCTCGATCCCGAGGTCCTCCGTCCTTCTCTCTCCTTCACATATATGTATGTATATACACATTGTACTCCTTCCGTTCCAAAAAAAGAAAAAGAGTTTCATTTGATTTTTTTGTGTGATCAATTTGCCAAATCCTAAAATTGATGTGAATTTATTTAGTGTTATTAAGTACAAAAAGTGTCATTCATAATTTATTTGTTCTTTTCCACACCAACTTGAATTTTAGGATTTAGCATATTAACTATGATCAAAGTCGAATGGGATTCTTACTGTGGAATGGAGTGAGTATTGTATAGATATATGTGCTCTATGTTTAACACTATGTGTTCCAGAAGGTGCTATTAGCACCGGCAATTAAGGGCACAATCAATGTGCTCACGGCAGCTAAAGAACTTGGCGTTCGGCGTGTGGTTCTCACCTCATCCACTTCGGCCATTGTTCCCAGCCGTTACTGGGCAGCGGATGTTGTCAAGAGTGAGGATTGCTGGACAGATATCGAATACTGCAAGCAGAACGAGGTGAGGCACCGTCAATTCTTTATTGAGTTTAGATAATGCTGCCTATTTTAAGGAATAATGAATGTGATTAACAGTACCAGACATCTAATTAAATAGGTAAAATTTAAAAAGTTCCCTGGTGTACTTAATGCGAAGAAATATACTGGTTGTATTTTTTGGATAAACAAATGCTGTACACATGTTTATAAGCTTCTTGTTTAGTGTACGTCAGTACATGTGCTAGCGTAAGTTGTGCATGCCTTAACATTTGAATGTTGGGTATTTGAAGATTAATTATGACAGTCAGATGCTTAGGTTTAATTGACTTCTGTTCTTATCGAGAAGCCATTGTTATTTGATTCCTGAATGGTTTATGATGAAATCTTATTCTAGAGTAGTATTATTAGTGATCTTGCGTAGGAAGGAAGTAATGAAAGGAAAAGACAAAAGAAAAACAAAGATATTTCTAGTTGTGCAGATGTTTGATCTATGGAAATAGTTAGGTGCATTTTGGAATTGTCATGAAACAAATTAAACAATAAATTCTAGTCAATACATTCCCGTACAACCTTGTTAGCTGTTAGCAGTCATCTCCCCCATTCAACTTTAATTATTCTTTTCACTCACACATTTTAAGAAAACATTAAGACTGGTGAAAAAGTTATTTACAATCCCCAAAACAAACCTTAACTAATATCCATAATTTTCTTTTATTTCAGAAAAGAAGAAGAAGAGGTAAAGTGGTTCTATTTGAATTAATAAAAAAGTTAGGATGACAAGGTTTTGGGACTTCCTGAAAAGTAAAGGGGGAACAAAAGTAAAGTTGGGTAGAGGGAAGTATACCTTTATCTATTATACTCACAATATAATCATGTTAAATATATAAAAACTTTGGCAAAGCACTGAAAGGGGGCAATACCAAATGTACAATTGATGATTGTACACATATTATGTGCTTATAAGACAGATGGAAATTTTTCTGAAGTATCTTTTTGCGTAGCGGTTCAAGCTCGTCCTGAGGTAAGCCGTAAACCCGGACATCCTAGGTTCGAGTCTCGCTTGTAACAAAGTTAGGACATGAAAATGTTTCATGGTGGCCACGGTACTCCCTAAGGCTCAAGCCGGGTAGCAAACTGTTCTAGTACTGGGCTGGGGAGAATAGTCGACCCTGCGGGTCGGAAACTCCACATTATCAAAAAAAAAAGAAAAAAAAAGAAGAAGGGAAACAAGTCAATGTAGTATCCAACTTCTACCTCTAAAATCTTTTTTACTATTTGATTTACTTGTACTTTTCTTTATTTTCTACTATACCTTTCTTGGTACTATAAGAAGCACTTCAATTTTGAGCTCTAGTAATTCGTAGCTCTATTTTTCTTTATATGCTAGTTATGGTATTCAGCTTCCAAGACACTAGCTGAGAAAGCTGCCTGGGAATTTGCCGAAGAAAAAGGTTTGGATGTGGTTGTGGTGAATCCCGGAGCCGTGCTGGGCCCTATTCTTCCCCCAACTATTAACGCAAGCATGTTAATGATCCTTCGACTTCTCCAGGGCAAGTTCTAGAATCCAGAAAAACTTGCATAATTTTTACTGACATATATTCATATGAAAGGCCTTGTTGAGTTGACTATATTCATATTAGCATTAAAGAGACCACAGGTAGCATAACAATATACGTGTAGTGTTCTTTTCCCTACAGTTGCTGCTTGGTTCCCACTAAAAAACCATATGAGTAGTTACAGGTGAGTGGGGAGGGGAAGTGTATACAGTACCTAACAAGTTACAACAGATATGCTAGTAGCTCAACTAATGGCTGTGAGTGTTTCTAACATTTTATTTATTTCTACATGTTCACCGAGGATCCAATAGATCTAACTGTCTAACTGATAATGTGAGTTACAGGGTTATGCCATGCAAACCTCTTTAATGGGAAGTTGTCTTAACAGTTTTCTGTCATTATTTTTAACATAATCAGAAAGTTCATTTATTCTTCAATCAAACTGTTCTCTATGTAATGACTATCCATAGGCTAATTTCCCATTACTAAGCTTCTTCTGTGAAAGCTTATACAAGCAACAAAGACACTACATGCATAATTAGTTATAAGTAGAGGTATATCCCATGTCTTGGAATAGAACCCTTCTTCTGTGATGCTGATCCTCTTGACCAACTGGTCATACAGCTGTTGTTAGATACAACACTGCTTCCTTGTACTTCAGTTCTTACGTAGATCCTCTGGTTTATTGATTTCCTCTATCCAAACTTCATATATTAATTCCAAGTGTTTATTTCAAAACTAACTATAACTAAGGAGTAAGGATGGCATTTTGCAGTCTCAGTTCTCAAGCATTTACATGACGGAAATTCTTGGAGCTGTTATACTTGCATAACTTTTCACCCATGCCCTTGGTCATGTTTCGAACAACAGAAATTTCATGTTTAATTACAGAAACAACACTGCTTCCTTGTATTCACTTTCTTGTCTAACCCGTTTCCTTGGTCAATCATGTTTAATTCTCATATTCTCAACTTTTATTCCTAGAAGTTCGTTATGAATCTTACAGGAGCATTCTGTATCTTGCATGCAGGCTGTACAGAAACTTATGAGGATATCTTTATGGGATTAGTTCATGTCAAAGACGTGGCTCTAGCACATATATTGGTTTATGAAAACACCTCTGCGACTGGAAGGCACTTGTGTGTTGAAGCCATCTCTCATTATGGCAACTTTGCGGCCAGGGTTGCAGAACTGTACCCTGAATATCAGTTACCCAGGTATTGCGTTTAACTCTATATTTGAAACTATTATGCGTGGGACTAGAAAACTGATCAGAGAACCATGTAGCAGCATCGGAAGCTTATGACTTTGCTTTGTGGTCTCTTATGGCATTCACCTTCTTTATTTTCTCCTTGGAGAATAGTTAAAGAAGGGAAGGGAAGGGAAGGGATTGTGTGTGGGGTGGGGTGGGGTGGGGTGGGGGGAGCAAAAGGGGTGGAATTTAATTAAAGAAAATAAAGCCATCTTGTGGATTATAATATAAATATCTAGTTGAAAAGTGGTCAATTTTATCGGTGATGCTATTTTTAGTGGTTCTACTTTTATTTTTATTTTTGACGTGGACTTGCTGTGCATTCTGATTATTCGCTACCTATCGTTCTGATGGTTTTTATTTATATCTTCTTACGATGGTGGAACCCACAACTAATATTGTAACACCTCAGTCCCATATCATAACGTGTGGGAGATTTGGATGTATATATAAGGACTCATACTGCTATCATTAATACCTTTAGTCATGATTTTTTGAAGTGAGCCTATGGTGGGCTAAGATGACCTAAGAGGATATTATTGAGACGACACATTCAGCCTTGGTATGATTTGATTCGAATAGACCACCATGTGCACACAATATACCCACCAACCATGCACTCGTAGTACTATGTGTGGATGGGGATGGCCTCAAGAGATCATTTCCTTTGCGGATTATTGAGCCTATGACTTATGCCTTGAAAGGCACTTATCCCTAGGCGTACTACCAGTTGAGCTAACCCCTTTATGATGACGATGGATATATGAGCAATGAGGGTTACTTAATTTATATCAATGCTCATTTATTGTAGGTTAGCGATGGATACTCAGCCTGGGTTGCTGAGGTCCAAGGATGCATCTAAGAAATTGATGGATTTGGGTCTACAATTTACTTCCATGGAGCAGATTATCAGGGAGTCTGTTGAGAGTTTGAAGAGCAAAGGATTTATTTAATGAATAAAAATCTTTATCTTGTGGAAGTAGTGTGTTGGCAGTGATGTTGTAATATAGATACATATAGCAAATGAAGTTACTTATTGTACTATATTAATCATATGCAGTATGTTGAAGAAGTATTACCTAGCAGAGCAAAGTAAAACCTTCAGGTGTTGTTTTGAGCGGTCGGTGCTGGTGTCATGTATAAAGTATAAACCTCTATTAATTGTATTCAGAATTATGTAGAAAATGACATAACGAGTTAAAAGTGTTACTTAATTTCGATGCAAGATGCCAAGCTATGTTTCGTGATGCTTTTTAGTTATTATTTTTGCTTGTGCCACAGAGGAAGGTTCTAAAAAATATCTCTACTTTTTTCTAGGAGCATTCTGCTAAGGTTCCTTCTAAATTAAAATAGTAAGCTATGTGGGCATTATTGTGAAAATTAGGTTGGATTTGTTGTTGTATTTGATATACTCACTTTTAAAACAAGCATTTGCCTCCAAAGTGCCACCTGAACAATCACAAGGAAAGGCTTCAACTTGCAAATGTCAACTGTGTTAAGCGTCGTGGAATTAATGTAAGATATAAATCCAAAGAAAAAAAAAAGTTTGCTCCTGTAAAATATAAAGGGTTTATCAACATTTTACATTCCACAATTTCACATTAACAATAGCAAATTAACACAGTTAACAGTTTGCTCCTGCTTCCTATGAAGTTGTGAGATGGACAATCGATATCTTGGCTCCTCTTGTATCGTCCAGTCCATAGTAGGCTGCTGAATGGACCCTTTACCATATCCCAGCAATCTTGAAATAATTGTAAATCACGAATTACTAAATGATTAGATATCATCCTTTTGACTAGTTATCTGCGCCCACACACACTACGTGTTTGATTTAATTTAAAAAGAATAAGAGAGTGAAAAGGAGTGGAAAATTAAAAGGAATAATAAAAAGAGTGGGAAATTAAAAGGGATAAGAGAGTGGGGGAGAGAAAGTAAGAATGTAAAAATAACTATTTATGTAAGAAAATTATTAAATAAGGTAAAAATAGAAACCAAGAAGGCTTCACTTTTGATATTAACACTAAAAATAACCCTCACCTCTCATTCCCGCTTTATAATATATAAATATATTATAAGAAACTAATAAATTTTCCTTGGTCCATCCATAACCATCTTTATTTGATTTTTAAAAGGTAATTCAAAAATTTAAAAATACAGAATTTATATCATTTAAATTCCTTATTTTAAAACCACAAAAAAAAAAGAAGGTATGAATGAAACTTTTTTTTGACTAAATTTTAAATTGTACCCTAAATATTAATCCCGGAATAAATGTCAGACCCTCAACAAAAGAATGGATTAAGGTAATAGAGTGTTGTCACGAAACAAATGTCCTTTTAGTGAAAGATCTTGTGAAATGCTCGGCGAAGGACTTCCACGCTCTCACGGGTTTGCTCGCATTCCCTCTTCAGCTCAGCGAGTGTTTGCTTCTTCAATCTCTCGAAGAGAACGTCGTCCCGAATCCTTTCAAATAAGAAGAGAAAGGTTGACTAATCCCGACTAGCAAGATAGAAGGAAATCTATTAAACAATTATCTTTCTTTAATAAGAAATTTGCTTTTAGT
Organism: Panax stipuleanatus; assembly: GCA_020205555.1. Taxonomy (NCBI): domain Eukaryota; kingdom Viridiplantae; phylum Streptophyta; class Magnoliopsida; order Apiales; family Araliaceae; genus Panax; species Panax stipuleanatus. The sequence goes on along the minus strand of CM035115.1, from coordinate 162,207,530 downwards.
TGTCAAAAGGTCTAACCACATTCATTTGTTATATGATTAGTAGTCCCTGTCTTACTTAATACAGAAATCTACTATCTCAGAGCGACAATCAAGCTCATATTGTGCCCTAAACTTTAGTTTGAATGAAATACACCCTAAGTTTTAAAACATTTGCACCTTCAAGTGTGGAGGGTGTATTTGATTTTCCTGCTAAAATAATGGGTATATTTAGTTTAAAACAAAATTTAGGTTGTAAATTGATTTTAAGGCTAAAGTTTAGTGTTCAATTGGAATTTACTCCTTTTTTTACCCTGTTGGACAGAGACTACAGAGGGTGTAATAGCATTATCTATTTAACGTTTTGGACAGAAACAAAACGTAATAGAGTCGGTCACTCGGTCAGTGGAACGTAACTACATATATATAAGTATAGGAGTATTGAAGATAAGTGGTAAGGAGAGATAAAATGGAGAAGAAAGGAGGAGGAGGAGGAGGAGAAGTAGTGTGCGTAACAGGGGGTAGCGGCTTCATTGGTTCGTGGCTGGTTCGTCTCCTACTCGATCGTGGCTACACCGTCCACGCCACCGTCAAAGATCTCAGTACTTTCTTCCCCACTCTCTCTCTCTCTATATATATTCGTCTTCAATTTCATTTTCTGAAGATTAATCGAGAGCTTGTTTTGTGCAAGATAAGATGACGAGAGAGAAACAAAGCATCTCCAAGCTCTAGAGCAAGGAACAGACGAACAATCGCGTCTTCGTCTCTTCCAAATCGATCTCCTCGACTACGACTCCATTGTCGCCGCCGTTAATGGCACCACCGGTGTCTTTCATCTCGCTTCTCCCTGCATAGTCGACAGAGTCCTTGATCCCGAGGTCCTCCGTCCTTTTCTCTCCTCTACATCTAATTAATAAAACACAACTAATTTTGAATTTTCCGCTAAACGATCGCACCGTCCAAAGTTGTGATAAATCTCACTCTCAGATCCTCTGTCTTCCTCCTCCCGAGCTCGCCCTATGCCTCCTCCATTCTATATTCTATATCGTACAATCTCTCCTTCCCTTTCCGTTCGTTACGCAGTACCAACACAAAAAGAGTATTTTTAGTAGTGAATTTGCGAAATCCTAAAATTTCAAATTGGCTTGAATTTATTTGATTTTGATGAATCCAATAGTTAGTAGTATAAACTACTTATTTAATTAGAAGTATTACTTAAACAAGAAGTATTATTTCAAAATTCTAAATAAATTTCTCAATGTTACTTTGATCAAACTCAAAGGTGACTCTTTTATTGGAATGGAAAGAGTATTATGTAGATATATATGCTCTATGTTTAATACTCAGTGTTTCAGAAGGAGCTATTAGCACCAGCAATTAAGGGCACAATCAATGTGCTCACTGCGGCAAAGGAGCTTGGTGTTCAGCGTGTGGTTCTCACCTCATCCGTTTCGGCCATTGTTCCCAGCCGTTACTGGCCAGCGGATGTTGTTAAGAGTGAGGATTGCTGGACAGATGTGGAATACTGCAAGCAGAACGAGGTGAGGCACCGTCTCTTCTTTATTGAGTTCAAATAATGCTGCCTATTTTATTGTGTTTTTAAGGAATAATGAATGCAATTAACAGTACCAGACATCTAATTAACTAGATAAAAAATAAACAGTTCCCTGGCCTACTCTCAATATTGTAATGCGAAGAAATATATTGATTGGTACTACAAGAATCACTTCAATTTTGAGCTCTAATAATTCGTAGCTCTATTTTTCATCATATGTTAGTTATGGTATCCAGCTTCTAAGACACTAGCTGAGAATGCTGCCTGGGAATTTGCCAAGGAAAAGGGTTTGGATGTGGTTGTGGTGAATCCTGGAACTGTGATGGGTCCTGTTCTTCCTCCAACTATTAATGCAAGCATGTTAATGATCCTTCGACTTCTCCAGGGTAACTTCTAGAATCCAGAAAAACTTACTTGCATAATTTTTACTGAATTACATTCATATGTAAAGCCTTGTTGATTTGAGTACATTTATATTAGCATCAAAGAGACCACAGGTAGATATGTGTAGCGTTATCTTCTCTACAGCTGCTTCCTGGTGCCCACCTAAAACCATAGGAGTAGTAAAAGGTGAGTTGGGAGGGGAAGAGTGTATAGAACCTATTAAATTACAACGTAGATCAAATTAGTTCAACTAATGCCTGTTGAGTGTTTCTAATGTTATATTTGTTTTTCACGTTCACAAAAGATCCAAAAGATCTGTGTGACTGATATAATTTTAGTGACAGGGTTAGGCCATGCAAACCTCTTCATTGGGAAGTTATCTTAACAGTTTTGTGTCATTATTTGTAACACAATCAGATAGTTTATTTATTCTTCTCTCAAACTAGTCTATAATCCAAATTCTCGCTATGCAAATGAGGCCCAATAAAATCTGAATCAGACCTAAAGCCTAGGTTCTTTACATTGAATTTGGATATGTTGATTATTTCCATTTTAAATATACCTCATATTAACCTTCTGTGCTGGTTTCTAGTTAGTGCTGCCATACTAAATTTCTGAGGGTTCTGATTTCGATGGGTTATTTAAAGACTTTTCATAGGCTGTTTTCCCAGTACTAAGCCTTTTCTGTGAAAGCTTATACTAGAGAAAAGATAGTAGTAGTACATGCATTATTAATTATAGGTAGGGGTATATCCCATGTCTTGGATAGATCCCTTCTTCTGTAATACTGATCTCTCTCGATGCCTCTTGACCAACTGGTCATACATGTGTTGTTAGGAACAACACTGCTTCCTTGTTCTTCAGTTGTTACTTAGATCCTGTGATTTATTGATTTCCTCAATACAAATATTATATTGCAAGTGTTTAGCTCAAAGCTAACTATAACTAAGGATGGCATTTTGCAGTTTCAGTTCTCAAGGATTTCAGGATGGATATTCTTTGAGCTGTTATACTTGCATAACTTTTCACCCGTTTCCTTGGTCTGGATTAGCTGTCTGAATATTGAAGTGTTTTAAGAAGCTGATTGACAACAATCCCTATCTAGTTAAAATTTGGTTGTGTTTCAATAAACAACCCTTTAGGTCTTCCAAATCTCTGTACCACACAGTTTCGCATTTGTCTTGAAGCAACCACTAGTTACCTAGTTATTCACATTCATCAAATCTTTTAATTTTTCACTCCCCATCATCATGAACATATGAATCATGTTTAATAATTCTCAACCACTCAGGAGCACTCTGCCCTGCATTCAGGTTGTACAGAAATTTATGAGGACTTCTTTATGGGATCGGTTCATGTTAAAGACGTGGCTCTAGCACACATATTGGTTTATGAAAACACCACTGCTACCGGAAGGCACATGTGTGTTGAAGCCATCTCTCATTATGGTGACTTTGCGGCCAAGGTTGCAGAACTGTACCCTGAATATCAGTTACCCAGGTAGTTGTTCAACTCTATAATTGAAACTATTATGTTTGGTTTGACAGAAAACTGACAGAACCATGTAGCAGCATCTAAAGCTTATGACTCTGCCTTGTGGTTTCGTATGGCATTCACCTTTTTATTTTCTACTTGGGAATGTTTCTTGGAAGGGAAGTGATTAGGGTTGGGGTGTGAGGGAGCAAAAGGGGTGGAATCTAATTAAAGAAAATAAAGCCATCTTGTGGATTGGAATAAAAGTTTTCCAGTTGAAAAGTGGTCAGTTTTATTAGTGATGCTATTTTTAGTGATTCTATTTTAATTTTTATTTTTATTTTTATTTTTGATGTGAACTTACTGGCTACTGCGCAGTCTGAGTATTCGTTACATATCGTACCAGTGGTTTTTACTTATTTATTAGTTTATATATTTTTTATGATGGTGGAACCCGCAAGGACTATCCTTAGGGTGGCCCCAAGGAGATCATTTCCTTTGGGGAGTATTAAACCTATGACCTATGCTTGGGATGACACTTATCACTAGGCTTCTTAGCAATTTATGATGACAGATAGTTAGTTATATGTAGACTAACAGTTATCAATGCTCACATCATTTATTATTGTAGGTTACCAAGAGATACCCAGCCTGGGTTGCTGAGGTCCAAGAATTCATCTAAGAAACTGATGGACTTGGGTCTACAATTTACTCCCATGGAGCAGATTATCAGGGACTCTGTTGAGAGTTTGAAGAGCAAAGGATTTATTAAATGAGTAAAAATCTTTTATCTTGTGGAGAAAGTGTATTGGCAGTAACCCTAATATCGACACTTGTAGTAAATGAAGTTACTTATTTCGTGTACTATATTAATCATATACAATATGGTCAACAAGTATCACTAGTGCAAACTTGGGAAAACTTTTTTAACAAGTCTAGCGGGGACATTTTTTTAGTGATATTCTAGTCATCTTTTTTTTTTTTTTTGGTTTTTTGGTTTTTTTTTAGAATACCTCTCAAAAAATGTATAGTATTTATTCTAAATGGGATTTTTAAAGAAAACAGTGTTTTAGGTGTAATTTGGATACATATAAGAAACAGTGTTTTACAGACTGTACAGTACCTATGTTTTTTTATGTATTTAAATTATACCTAAAATATTGTTTTCTGTAAAAATTTCAGTTGAAATAAATACTATATATTTTTTGAGAGGTACTCTAAAAAAAAAGAAAAAAAGAGAAAAAAAAGAGGATCACTAGAATGTCACTCAAAAAATGTTCCCCTAGAAGGACTCGAACTTTTTAGTGTTGTTTTGAGCAGTTATGTTTTGAATCCTTGTTTTCTTACATGAGACCTTGCCCTCAAGATTGCACTACCCTACACCATGTACTCCTTTCTCCTTCCGTTCAAAATTAAATATATAATTTGACGTCATATTAAACTTTAAATTGAAATAAATTTAATTAATTTTAGTTGATACAATTATTATAATTATATAGTATATAACAAAAATTATTAATTATAAAATTTATTTCATTTTAAATTTTCATGAGTCATATTAATTTTGAAGTATAATATGCTTAACTTTAAAAGTCAAATTGTATATCTAATTTTAGAAGTGAAGGAGTATTATGCAGCAGATAATGTTTGATCGCTCTCTGTTTCAACAGCTGGAGTTATCTACATTTTGTCTGTTATATCTCCACAAGGTAATAGTATTCTTTTATGCAGTTTGATATGCATGAACGGTGCATCATATATAACCTTATACTATCACAATTTACTACATTCGTTCTAAAATTGAGATACATTTTGATCTTTTAGAGTTAATTTGTGAAATCTTAAAATTGAAAATTGATATAATTTGTTCAAGTTTTTAAAACAACAAATATGATAATTAATTGTATTTTATAATTAGTTTATAATTGTTGTATTTGTTTGTACTAAAATTAAATAATTTTATATCAATTTTATTTTAGGATTTTGTGAATTAAATCTAAAAGATCAAACTATATCACTAATTTTGAAACGGAAGAAGTATTTCTTATAAAAATATAGGAATTTCTTAACATGTGTCCTTAGGGCACATGCTAAGCACACAGTTCAAGAGAATATTTTCTTGAAGTGTGTGCATATTCTCTTGAACTTGATGCAAATGCAGAAATCAAGAGAATATGCACACAGTTCAAAGAAATATTTTGTTGAACTGCGTGCTTAACATGTGCACTAAAGGCACATGTTAAAAGGACCCAATTGACAATAGGGTAGTAGTAAAGGACTATCTTTTTTATATATATTTTTAAATATCAAAATATTGTAATTATAATTTTTTTAGATTATATATATATATATATATATATATATATATGATACTAATATGTTTATGATTATTTTATTTTATATATATTAAATTATAATTATATTCATTGAATTTGAGCATGTATTATTATAACTAAATAATTTATAATTGAAAATTATAAATTAATTTTCAAATTACCCTTAAAATGATGGATTAAATTAATTTGAATAAAATATCCTCTTGACTTATTATATAATATAATTGTTTTTATATCATTCTCTTTCTGGATAAGACAAACGGTTGATTTTTCAAAAATCAATTTAAACTATATTAGTAGTAATATTTATATATTTTAATTCCCGTAACAAATTAATTCTGAATACATCAAGTGGCACATGAAGTGGTTCATATCATTCCAAATGAGGTGGTTCATTTTGCGCCTTCTACGTATCCTGATTTTCAAAACACTTGGATGTCATTTTCTACATAGTTCTTAGCCGGAATAGATCAACAAATATAGATAAGTAGGTTCATTGAACCTGGTCCATTTAACGCAAAGATAATGTCACTATCAATTAATGGAGTGTTTCATCAGCTAACTAATCAAATATTCAAACCAAGTATATAAACAAAGTGATTTGAGTGAAGGAAGTACCAAAAAATGGGCACCGATCGGAGAATATCGTATCTCTCTGTTTCTCTTCTACTCAACCTGTTGCTCCTATTCACCACTTCAGCAATAATATCTGCAAAATCCTCTTCTTCTTCTTCTTCATCTATAATAATTTCTGTGGGAGATCAAAAGGAAGCGGAAGGTGTAGAGAAGGTTGCGGTCGCTCTGTATTACGAGACTCTGTGCCCGTACTGCTCAAATCTGATAGTGAATTATCTGTCTAAGATCTTCGATGACGGACTCTACGACATCGTTGACTTCAAGCTCATTCCCTACGGCAACGCCAAGATTCGCAGCAACAACACCATCGTTTGCCAGGTCCTTTTTTTTTTGTTGACTTTCCGAACTTTTTCCAATATTTTGCTCGACTCTCTTAATTTACGTTTCTGATTAGATTTCTCGTGTTTGTGGATTAAATTCGGATCCATTTGGTACTTCGTTTGATACTCTGAATTTTATGAAGTAGCATAGGTTCATATAAGTGAACTACAATTAATATGAGGGATTAAATTACTAAAAGTATGCTGGGTAACTAAATCAATATTTTAGCATAATGATAGAAGCTACAATAGTAGTACTTCTTAATGTTTTGACTGGTATTGACTATTGACAGTATGTGAAAAATAAATAAAATGGAAAACTAAGAGAACAATACTTATTTTCTTTAACAATCCATTGTATTGGGATTATTTTTTTTATTATTGTTTTCTGAAATACATAAAAAAAATTGTATTTTTAAGAGATTTTTTAAACCTTCACATACCCTTTTTCTTCTCTTTTTGTTGTGGATTGTAAAAAATTAAGTTGAGGGGACCCTTTCTTTGCAGTACACAAAATACAAAAGTAGTGAAGTACGGGGAAAATAAATCAGTTGGCTCCACTTTGGTCTAGAAAAAACTGGAAAAAAAAATAGAAAAAGAGAAGAGTAGAAAAAATAATTTGTCCACAAGTTGAGGTCACTTACTTTGCCACTACACTAAAAGCAATAGTCGCGTACTAAGAGTGTTAGCTCCAAGCAAGTTTCAGTTGGGTTGTACACTTGTACTACAAAACCCTTTGCCCCTTCAGTGCCAAAATCATTATCGATGACTTGACAAGATTGACTTTGTTGATGCAATCTCATTCCTCGGGCCAGTGACAAACTTAGAAGCAACAACACCTTCTTGCCAGGTCCCTCTCATCATTATTTTCACTTTCTTTTCCTTCTTTTAGTTATGTATAATTTGTCAGCTACCACTTATCGGTCATATAGAACAATATTTATTTGGACTTTTTGTAATCTATTTATTCGACTGTATATTATACTCCCCCATTCCAAAATATAAGAGATCAAGTTTGATTTTTTTAAATCAATTGGAGATGTTTTCAAATTCAAAATTGATGACTATATAACTTTTCAAAACAATAAATCTTATGATTGGCAGTCCTTTTTGAATAGTTTACAATATTCATAATTGTATTGACTAACTTGTTTGACTTCATTTAAATTTGAAATTGAAAATGTCTCAATTGGCTTCAAAAAGTCCAATTTTATCTTATATTTTGGAAGAGGAGGACTAATAATAACTTGGGCTGATAAGTTCTTCTTTGTAATTTTGCAGCATGGTCCAACTGAATGCTTGCTGAACGAAATAGAGTCATGTGCAATCCACGTCTGGCCTGATGTGGTAACTCCACTCTACAATTTTACTGCTTAGAAGAGTAAAATGTTATTATTCTTTTTGTTTTCATGTGCTCCATTAGTAACAGTACTAACATGTGTCTTATTATAGAATTATAATATTGTTTGTAATTTTTATCGTATTTTATACAAATTTCTTATTTGAAAGAATAATTAATTTTATTTTAGACTTAATAATTGAATCATATGGTTGGCCAATGTTCTAATTATTCTTGTATTTTAGTAGTAGTATTAATTTAATATTAGGTACGATGATCCTCATAAGAAAAAATATTTCTTCTAAAATTATATTATCTAAGTAATAATACAATCTCACGTATACTCGAAATTATAGTTATATATTTAATTAGTAACAAACTAAAATTAGGTAAGATAGTCTTTATAAGAAAATTGTTTGCTCAAACTATATTTATCTTAGTAATAGTATCTTACTTAAACATGAATTATTTTATGCATATTTTAGTTATACTGTAGTAGTACCGGCCGGATTAGTATTCGGTAAGATTGTTTTCTTGTGAAACTATATTATTTAACCTTGTTTTTAACTAGGTTGAACAGACCAAAATTGCGAGTTGACTTGGTTTGAAAATAAATTTTGTTTTTTGTGGTTTTAATTATATTATAGATTTGGTGTTTCTGCTGCTTCATTATTAATATAATACCCATACGTTCAAATATACAATTCTTAGAAGATTTTGCACAGTAGACAGTATTTAACTTTCTTTTTGGATGATACCTAAAAATAATGTTCTTCTGTATGTAATTTTGTTTTGCATTTGAATCAATATATAGTAACTCTACTTTAAAGAGTGTACGACCTTGAAATTGCAGAGTTTTCTATTACTCAATGTTGACGTTACATGGAAATGCAATTTTATAACTTCCACTCAATAGTTCTCTTGAACATCTCTGATGCAGAAGGACCACTTTCCTTTTATCTATTGTGTTGAAGATTTTATCTATGAGAATGAGTCTGACCAATGGGAGACTTGCTTTGAGAAATTGAATTTAGATCCTAAACCTGTTACCGACTGTTATAGCAGTGGATATGGGGACAAGGTATGTTTTTCTCAGTGATTGCTTGCGGGTATATATTGCTTACTGAACTAATATTTTTACATATGTGATATACGTATGACTCTTATCAATAGATGAAACATGTGTTCTTCTTCTTCCTCTTCCCCAAGATACCTTCCTGAATTCATAGTTCGAATCCTGCATATCAATACGTATTTCTTATCTCTTCATTAATCTTTTGGAAATACTATTCCTGGAATTAATCACAAGCATTTCAAACGCTTGGCAGTGCATTCCTAATTCTTTTCTTTCTAATTGCATGCATGAGCGATAGTGTACAAGTTAATTAGCAAAGAAGAAGGTTAAACAAAAAGATGTAGTGTAAAAACCCGGGTCAAATTCCTAGCCCAAATCAAATCAAATCACAACGTAACTTGGTCCAATCCACGGTCTCAATAGTACTTCTAGGGTCATGATAGCCCACCATAAGCTCACCCAAATTATCATAATTGAAGATAGTATTGATAGTAGCTTAAAACTTTATATGCATATCAATGTATCTCACATGTTTCGATGTGGGATTGGGGTTTTACATGTAGAATGTAGAGCACTTGCATTAGGAGAAGTGATGCTACATCAATGAAGCTTTGTAGGGGCATCTTTATTCTTTGTACCTCCCAGACTCCAGGCCTGAAAAGTTGGCTGGAGAGTAAATTGGACTATGTGAAAATAATGGACACAACGTGCAACAATAAAGTTTGTATAAACATTATTTCCTTTGATATGCTTTACCTCGAAATTCGATCACCATAAATTAGCATTTATTAGAACCCTAAATTAGTGTTTGATAAGCCCAAGGCCCCTGAGCACCAGTAATCAGGAACTGGAACTAAAGTTACTAAACTATATGACTGAACTCTAGAGCAAAATTACACTGAACAGATTGGTGTACTAGAGAAAGTAAACAAATAAAAATTCAGAATGGTCTAATAAAATTCCCTCACCATTTGACATTGTATGTTTGTGGCGATGAGAGAGATTTTCTGTTTCTGTTATTTAGCAAATCGATGCCATGTTTTTTATGTTCATGATATTTATAATTTAAAAGAGAGATTGGATCAGATGTTCTAATCTTGTCATCACATTTTGCTTTTGTTAGGTAAATTTTTTTATTCTCTTTTATCTTTTTGATTGATTGAATTTCAACTTCTATGCAGCTTGAACTAAAATATGCAGATGAAACGAATGCCCTCGAACCTCGTCATACATATGTGCCTTGGTTAGTTGTGGATGGACAACCATTATATGATGTAAGTTCCTTTGATTGCTTTGTCAAACTTTAGCAAATGATGATGAGTAGTAGTTAATAATTTTTATTTCTGTGGTCGCAGGACTATAGGAACTTTATAAGCTATATTTGTAAGGCTTATAAAGGCACTAGCTTGCCCAAAGCTTGCACTGAATCATCCCTTAGTAGCTCGACAGTGGAGAGAGCAAACGGTGCATGCTACACAGAAAAAACATCCAAGACAACAACAACACTATCAAAACTGAGAGCAGCCATAACATCGTGGATTCGCCAGGGTAACGTAGCTGCTGCTGCTGCAATCTAGACTGTCGATGTTTCCATACACCTCAGTGTGTGTTCTATTGCTATTGTATAAATTGGTAATGCAATCGGTGGCTTCTTATTATAGGCGTACCACAGTAAATGTAGCTAGCGCCCATAAACAATTTGTTTTGTTTTTAATTATCAGTCGTATCTATTATTATGTGGATAATGATTGTAAAATGAATGTCATCATATGTTACAAAAACATTGCAAGTTATTTGCAGAAAAATACTAGTACACTTTCTGGGGGCACCTGCTCTCAAGTATAATTTGAGATGCTGATTTCAAATTGAGATAGTTATTATGAGGTGCTCAATTGGATGATGTAAATTGAGCTGAAGATGTGTATTGTCCCATAGGTTCTCATGACAATGAACGGTGGTCTATGTCGATATTAAATACCGACTTACTTAGGTGGTGAATATATGAAAAAAAGTGTAAGAAAAGAATCCAGATATTATAATTTTATTCTATCACTTAAAGTACAAGTTAATCGCCATACACGTTGTAAAATTAGTTCACAAATAAAAAGAGAAATTGAGTGTGTTTGATTGGGCACTTTGGAAACTCAATGGAGTAGTAGTGTGCTACTTATTATATTAAGAGAGAGACAGAAGGGTTTTGGGCGGTGGTGGTGGTGGTGGTGTGTGAAAGTGAGGAGGAGGAGGAGGAGGAGGAGGGATGAAGCACCGTCGTGAGTGAATGAGTGGAATAGAAAATGTTGGTTGGGTGGGCGGGCCCGTCCATTTCTGTTGTCGGTGATAGTTGGTCAAATGTTTAGGGCCCCACTCCTCCATCATTTTCATTTAATGGGATGGACGTTGCTCCTCCTCTTCCACTCCTTTATTGTGAGTTTCATATTGGGTTGAAAAGAAATAAATGAAAACTTTAAATTTTTTATCTTTTTTTTTATTTGAGATTTTTTTAAAGGGCAAAAAAAAAAAGAGGGAGAAAACTAATCATTTTTCTTACCAAATTTTCTGAAAGAAAAACTAAATAACGAAATGATCTTATATATGTTTTGAAACATATGTATTATATAACATGGGCTTAATTGCATTATTGTATAGGGGGACAGCTAATTTTTATAACCATTATGAAATAGTCACTACTCCTTTCTATTAACATATACTCCATATATCCATCCTCAAAAGAATAATTAAAGGTATAAATTTTTTATTCCTAAAAAAATAAGATAAAATATATAAAGTGAAGGATAAATATGTCATTTAGTGGGTTTCTTTAGTATAGAAAAATAAAAATATTCATAATTTTATATAATCTTGTAGGGCCACTAAGAATAAATTTGAATTTTGTGTACTCTCTTTTCTTTCTTTTTACTTCTATTAGTATGTGCTTAAATTATACTTTGTTCATCAAGGAGGGAGTATTGAGTAGAATCATTTTATTTAGGGAATTGATATTTTCACAAATAAAAATGATAGTTCTGTAATTTCTTACAGATATAATTATTGGATCAACACTCATGTGAGCAGAAACTTATAAAAATATTAAATTTTAGTACTTTTGAAAATATCAAAAAAAATTTATTTAATGCGAATAATTACGTCCCGACAGGCGACAAGGCCACAACTAATAACCACAACAATAATTTCGTCCAAAAACTAAATACGAAAGTACTCCCATCAAACAACACCAGCTGTTCCCATATATAGATAAATATATTAAGATTAAAGTACTTGATTTATTTTTCTTGTTTTATTTTGGTTTTAAAATGAAACAATGATTGTGAAATTTATTTTTATATTAGTTGATCATAGCATATTACAAACTAGATATTACTTGATATTATTTAGTTGACGTGTAAATTGGTTATTGATATGACACATGATATTATTACAAAAATCAATAAAAGAGAAAAGTTAGAAAAGAAAAATAAATTAGGCCACAATTTTGCTGCGATATATTCTTACTATGATTCATCTTGGCCCTGAATATCTAGTTTGTTCTAGTTTGTTTCTTCTTCGTCGACGACAATACACATGGCAAAATATATCACATCACTAATAACTAACTCACACATCAACTTTTTTGTTCACGTGATATGCACGGTTCAACAATTCTGTCAATTTTTTGGACGGAATGTAAACAATTAATGATTAGTTTGTAACATTTTTTAAGTATAGTAATTTCTCTGTAACAACGTAACCAAAATGAAAATCGAGACCACTAGTACAATAAACAATACATCAATTATCCCTTCACGTAATAGGGTCTCACCTGCCACATATTCAAGTAATCCACATGACAATTGACAGGTATTAAACGTTAGTCTATTAAGCATTTTTAATCAATTTTTTGAACGGAATGTTAAGTAATGGCTAGTTTGTAATTTTTTTTAGCATAATAATGTATTTGTAATAAAAAAAGATTTAGTAAACTAAAATAAAAATCGACCCCTAGTACAATAACCAAAACATTAATTAACCCATATTTAACGACACAATTATATTCATTGTAACTACTCTGTCGTTAGCTAAGAGAAATATTTATGTCGTTAATTGTGTATTGATCAATGCCACTTTAAGAATTTAATTGGCAAAAAATGAATTTTAAGGACTTTAAAAGTGAGTGGTATTTTGTAAGGACAAAAGTGTCATTCGGCCTTTAAACTCTAATGTTTCTACTTTAAGGCATGATAAACCTTAATGTCTCTAAATTTTTATAAATTAAACCTTTTGGCCACAGAATTTAGCATTTTTTATCAGAATAAGTCGCGTGATTTAAAATGAAAGGACAATTAAATATTTTAAGGATATATATCGTTTATATTAGCTGCATTTTTTCTCTCACATTTTTCTTCTTATTAATCATACAATAATCACGTGCTCACAATTAATATTTTATGTGCTTTTAAAGATATTTAAGTTTGTCTTTAATGTAAAAAATTAAGTCTTTTAAGAGTATTATATATCATTGACTCCAATTTTTTATTACTTATTTTCTTCATCATACACTAACCATATCCTTATAATTTTATATACTTCCAAATATATTTAATAGTGAATTTACTTAAAATACTTTCATTCAGATCAATTATTATATATCGGTGACCAAAAGGTTTAATTTATAAAAATTTAAAAATATTAAGGTTCAATGTCTTAAAGTTAAAATATTAAGGTTTGAAGTGTAAAAAGTGAAAACTGTAAGATTTAAAGTGTATTTAAGCCAATTATAATATGAAGTTTTATAATATTACTATAAAATTATGATTATGAAATTGAATTTTTATTTTTATTTTAGAAAAAAAAAAAAGAGGAATGGGAGAAAAGGGCTTCTGTTTGGCTACTAGTCCTTTTCACACTGAGGCGGGGGCTACCCTAATTCTACTAATCACCACCACCATTATTATTATTATTATTAATATATGGTATGCATCCTCATTGCTGCTTAAGTGGTTGCTTGTAGTACGTACGTTTATTTTTCACTACTTGTTATTTAATTTCACCCCAAAAGAAACATTCCTTTCAGACCAGAGAGAAACTAAAAGTGATGGTACTAAATAGTATATATATATATAGATAGATAGAGAGAGAGACGTAACTAATGCATAATTCCAAATTAATCCCATTCCCAAAAACAAAAACCCAGAAGAACCTGCAGGCCATCATCTAATAGTCAGGCAGTAGAGATAGAGAAGTGAGAACTGAAGAAGGCACCTGAAACTGAAGTTAGTCCTGAGTACTACTTCCGATCTGTTATATTGAAACCCACGTGTGTACCCTCCCTCCCTCTCTCTCTCTCTCTCTCTCTCTATATATATATATATAAGGGCGACAGCCCCAGGTATAGGCTAGGTTTAAGGGACCTTCTATATATATTGATATAGCTATGAACTGTTTCAGATATTTTGGCATGCTAGGCGTCAGGCAGCGTATGACACTTAACTCGTGGCATGGTATTTTATCAAACACTTGGGGGGTAATACCTAGGGATCGATATTCTTCAGGCATACCTGATGTGTAGTAGTGCCCTGACTTCGTCGGTTGCCTAGCTAGATGTTGGGCCGAATGGGTGAAATTCCTATACAGTTAGGGATGTCAACGGCAGGCTAGCTATTTTGTAATATATATTTATATGTATGTATGTATTGTTGCGGCATTGTATTAATTGCGCAGACATTGTGCGAGTCTTGCAAGCCTTTAGCCGATGTAATCCTTTGTATATAGTATTGAGTGAGCAATAAAAGGTTGGAACGTTTTGCGAGCGTGTGTACTGGCTTTTGTTGATTTGTATTATTACAATGTGATCATTGTATGTATATGCATACATATATATTGAGAGGGAATGGGCATGGACCTAAATATTCGTGATTGGAGATGACTATATTATAATCACATATGAAATATATATATGATTTTGTCCTAGCTACCTAAGTTGATCTTGGGATTGATTTAGGTAGGTCAAACCTAGCTATATACATGTAGTAATAGTAGTGTCTTCAAAAGAGAACTGTACAATATTGAAGTACGTAGTACAATACTATATAATTGTTACTAAACTCTGAACCAACTACTACTATATAAAGATACCTATTTATAGGATAAACTAGGATCAATATATAGAACTTCATGAGTGCAAAGGTGCATAAAACATCATAATTAATGGCTGCCCTGCCTGATAATTAATTTGAGGACTAGTTAGAATAGGAATTATATGTGTATTGATTATATATAGCACCCAAGCGAGAATTATTCTAATAAAATTTCCTTGATCAAATTTATACCAGGATCGCCAATAATTAATTATATATAATAGCTAGTAGCTAGGTACTACTATATAATTACAGTTGAAGAGCTAATTAAAATTAAGTGTAATTAATTTATGTTTCATTCTTTCATCAAACAAAGAATTAAAAACTAGCTAGCTACTCCTACGCTGTTGAAGTAGGAGCAGCAGCTGCAGCTGCAGCTGCAATGATGGAAACAGTAATATCCCCACCACCGCCGCTAGTACCACCACCGTCACCCACCTCGATAGTAGAGCTAGCCGCCACCGTGGTAGCTGTCGTGACTGTTGTCGTCGGCCGTTTCCGCTTCTTTTTCTCATAAGGTATACCCCTAGCCTTGGCTTGACTTTCTCTCACCTCCCTTAAGTAAATCCTAACTGCTCTGGCGCCAAATGGATTCGACTCGGGGCGACCGCCGTTCTCATCATAAGCGGCTCTGAGCCGACCAATCAGCGCGTCGAGGCTGCCCCAAGCCTGCTTGAGCTGGCAGGCGCACGGGGCAGGAGGGTTCGGGTGCCCAAAATAGGGGCACCCGGTCACGTGCACTTTCGTCTTCCCAAACTGGTCCAAGTACTTGAGGAACTCGATCACGTGAGCTCCGCTGCACCTGGCCAGCGTTAGCGGCGGCTTGTGGGTTTTAAGGTACTGTAAGAAGGTGTTCCAGTCTCGCCGCTTCTGTGACTCGTACCGACTCGGTGGCGCAACCGCTGCCGGCGTTGAGGATGATGATGATGGACCGTCTCCTCCTGCTCCTCCTGATGTAGAATCCATTTTATTTCCTCACTCTAAAATCTAATCTATGGCTGTATGTGCATGGGAGGGAGTAGTTAGTTTCGTAGAGATAGGGTTAAGTTAAGGGGTGAGGAGGGGAGGAATTGTCACGGGAAATAGACAAGGTTTTATGTTGCTTTCGATTTCGTGACGCTTATTCCATGTGTTTTTAATCTTCTTTTTGTTTTGGTATTATGAAGGAGAGGGGATCTGGTCCTGGTTTTTTGGCCTGGGTAATGAATGAGGGGAGAGAAAGAGAGAAAGAGAGAGAGAGTCACTTGTGACTTGTGAAAGAGAATCCCCTATAGGATGGAAGGAAGGAAGGAAGGAGGAAATAGAAAATTACATTAAAAAATAATAAAGTTTAAATTGTATACGTACGTGTATACACTATGTATTGACAAATATGGTTAGATTTATGTCAAGTTATTAGAATAAAAATTATTTTGTTTAATATAAATATAAATATTTATCAAATATCTTTAGAATCATGTCACATTATTAAAATAAAATTTATTTTGTTTAATATAAATATATTTCATCAATAATGGGTCATTTATATCCAAACAATATATACAATTATAATTTTTTTTTAAAAAGATCATAAATATTATTAGAGTTATAAAATGATACTGTCAAAGCACATATATTTACTTACAGTTTTAATAATTATTTTTGTGATAATTAATTAATATTTTAAGTGAGGCCCATTGATAAGTACAATAAATTTTTTTGCTTACAAATTACCTAAAATTTAGCCAAACAAGTTTATTAAATTAATATCAAGTATTTAAGTTGCATCCGTACATTTTTTTAATTATTATTAAATAATTTAATATATTATAAATGTATTAAATTAAGATTTAAGATTATATTTATTGAATAATTAAAATTTATTAAGTAAGGTGCGTAAGTGAATGAGTTAAATAATGTAAAAAACAAAATTGACAATTATTATTTTTATAAAAAAAAATTAATAATTTTATAAAATTTTATTTATATGAATGTGAATTCTATTTACTCGTACAAAAAAAATTGAAAAGCAAAATTAATTTCACTTATAAAATTATCATTTTCCTATCTTTTGATAACTCTATGACGGAAGGCAGGAAGAAATGATGGGAGATTGATGTCACGCGGTGGACTTTTATATATATATACACGAAAAGGATCAAGAGCATATCTTTTAATTTTATATATTTTACTCATTATCTTTAGTGACGGATCGGACTATATTTTGGTTCGTCGCGTATATTAGAGAATCAACGAACCGTCGCCATAACATATAAATCGTTTATCTGTTCTACAACGACGGACCGAAACGTTGTCCGGTCCGTCGCTAAAGATGACGAGTAAGTTATGTAAAATAAAGAGATATACCTTGAAATGGACTATATATATATAATACACTTTTACTATTCAACTTCCATGCCCCCTTCGCTCTTTTCTCACTTTTCTTTTTATTATTAATCAGAAAATGATATATACCATCAATATTTATGTCAATTATTTGGCTATTAGTTACGTGAAGAAATATTAATAATATTTTTTAAAAAAATATATAATAAATATAATTTATAATAATTTTATTTATTGATAAATTTCGCAATTATAAATTAGACATAAATTTATCGCAATACGTAACATGACTCTTTTATCAAAAAAAAAAAAATTATGATGAACTCAAATTTAACATATTCCATAGTTTTACGGTCATGGTGCCACTGTTGAATTAATTTAATTTAATTTTATAAACATTTAAAGAAGTATATAATTGTAAAGTTTATAAATTATATTGAGGAAAATCTTTTTATAAAAGGAAGGGGTATATATATATATAGGGGCGGAGGGAGGAGTCAGCTTTCGAGACTATTGCCCAGCCCAAATTATTTTTTTTTACTAGATATACTATATAATTATGTAGTTCAAAGTAAAAAATATTCAAATAGCCTTGATCAGTCCAGCCTAAATATACAATTTTAACATTCCAGAACACGTAAATCTACGTTGAATGGACACCAACGACACCTTGACCCGTCGCTTATATTGAAGCGATAATCTAGGTACAATCGACGATTGATGCGGTAGAAGACGCCACACACAATTATGTATTGTTGTATGATAAGTAGACAATCTGTAAACATATTACATACACACGTGGGTCCAACATGAATCAAACAAATATGTGGATTTATTTTGCAATAACATATTAGTAATCAAGCGGCAATTTATTTCCTACCAATCAACGGATTCACTTCACGCGGCAAGGAAAAAGAGACGGCAATTCGCACAGCAAGGAGTCTTGAAATTCAAATAATATATATATATATATATATATATATATATATATATATATACACTTTGAAGATACAAGCGGTGAGACCCATATCTTACATGGTGAGTAGGTGAAGAGGGATTCTGAGTGTAGGTACGTGCGTCGTCCCCTGGCCTGGCCTGGCCTGGCCCTGGCAGTGGATTATTGATCGGGTTAAAGAGGTGGGGTCAGATATAGATCAAGTGATGATGATTAATTTTGCAGTGGGATTCCAAATTGTCAGTATTCACTTGAACCAAATACTGCTACTACTACAACTACTAGTCTATACATACTCAAATACGATGAATCTCATTAAATCTCTCTCTCACTTAAAGAGTAAATACGATGACCAATTGACAATCCTTTTCCTAATTCCTAATTCCTAATTCCTACCAACCTCGCTCGCTCGCTCCCATTTTTTTTTCATTTGCTTATTGCTGTATGTATTTATTATCTTTTGTTCTCAATTGCATGCATGCATGCATGCAGGCACGCACTTTAATTTCTACCGAAGCTTCTGTATTTTCCCCCTCTCTAATTATATGCATTTAAATTTAGTTATACCAAGGCATAAAATTTTCCAGCTATTCTCAAAAGTGTAGTAAAAGGAGATTATATCTCTTCATCGTACGGCCTATGCAGTCTATTTGTATTAATTATTTAGTGACCTTTTTTTTATGCAAAAGAAAAGAAAGCGCATCCAATGCCTTCATACCACCGCCCCCACAACTTAATTCCCCCAAAATGAAGACAAAATATAATGTCAACTTCACAACCCCCAATCCATATATAATTTTGATGGCAATAACTATTTACTTTAAAATTCCCATAATATGTTTAATTATGTAATAAACAGTCATCCGTGTCCCACCGCAATGGATTCCTTTTAATCATTCATCTCCTCAAGCAATCAAATTAAGTTAGCTTTGAAAATGAAATCCCAACATATATATATATATATATATATATATATATATATATGTATATGTGCATGTATTTGATATATTTTAGTCATTGCATATATATAATAATAATTAGACCAACGGTTGATTTATTAGTTAGTATAGCTGAAAATCAGTAATTAAGGAATATTTGTGTCTCACCCAGGAGAATATATACATGTTCCTGCCCTAGCTGTAGTGAAAAATAAAAGTTGATGAAGAGAAGAAAATTATATGTTACATTAAGTAGCTATCTAGTAATGTTTGATAGAGTTGTGAAATTTGTTTGTAATGATTTGAAAGATAATATAATTGTGCAATATATTTTTCCAATTAAAAATAATTAAGTATTACGAAACACAATTAACTCTTTTTTAAATAATACGTAGAAATTAGTACCCCATGTTCAATTAATCCAGCAAATTCTATTAAATCAGTAACTCAATTATATGGTTTGAAATTATTATAACAAATAACTTAAAATTAAACTTTCAAAGCATACATTTCACTATCTCATACCGGGGAAAAAAATCTGCCATTCAGTAAAGATTATAAGCCACAAATAATGACAATCATTGGAAATATATATTAGGAATCGTTGGGCATCCACATGAATGTGTCTGCTCAAATCCAACTGAAAATCAATCAATTGATAATGGGTAGAGTACATAACTCTCAAGTTATATATTGAGTCGCCAGGTCTTAGTTGTCCGACGTGAAACTTTATATCTCAACATGTATAATATATATATATATATGGTTTTTATTGGCTTATTCACTTGTTGCTTTACCAAATGAACAAATGTAACCAAATCTATGGGGCTCTCATCGTCTCAACTCTCAACCAACAAGCCAAGACAAAATTGTAGTAAATTATGTATTTATGCACCAAATGTTGGTGCATTATCTTTGTAGAAAGCATTGATATAAAACTGGGCATATCTCATGGTAATATATATATATATATGTCATTATCCTATTTAATACCCCCACCCACCGATCTACCATTCAAGTTTTGGCGTTTCCATTCTGATGTTGGGTCTATTTCCTACTGATGTTAGTCCTAAAAGTCACGAAAGCTGAGTATAAAAACCCGACAAGAAGAAAGAGAAAACTAAACAAAACAAGGAGAAATTGTATTTTAAATTCATGACAGCTACTCGGTAACATTACAATTCAAATCCATCGCTCTTTCTCATAAATACATCGACAGTTTTGTAGCCCGAGTAGTTGAGATTCTATTCACATACTCTCTCACAACATCTTAACTCGAAATTTGTCCATACCCTCCAAATATTGCAACACAAAGTACAATCTCCAACACTGTTAACCGTTGCTAAAAACAGTTATCTTGTGAAAGTTTATGATGAAAAAACTTTGTAGGTTTCTAAGGCAATAGATCTAAAATAACAGCAGTCCTCATTTTGCACCTTAGCTGAAATACTTCCAAGATCCTTTGTGTACTACAGAGGGAAAAATGGGTAGGGGAGAACACAAACCAATGGCCTGTTTGGTTTGGGGGGAATGGACAAAAGGAGTGCTCATTCTTATGTTTGGTTACTCAAAACTCAAAAGGGGGAGGAAATGAGCATTCTAATGGAATGCCTATTCATATATTTAAAGGAATGTTTATTTCATCAAGATGGGTAAAGATTGATTATTCCATTCCAATCGTCAAACTTAAAAAAAAAATCTCGATCAATCAAAATCGTGTAACTTCTAGTTCTCACCAAACATAGGAATAGGAATGTTCATTCCCTCCCATTCGCATTCCCATTTCCATTCCCATTCCCATTCCAATTCCAATTCCAATTCCAATGTTTTAACCAAACAGAATATAAGGGTAGAAATATTGAAATAAGAAAAAAAGACCAAGAATTTGAAAAAAATATGATTTTTTCATATATATTGACATCATTTATTCATCTACAGGGGAGTCCTAGCAACCAAACAAAACCAGCATCCAGAAACATTTTATTTCTTCAACATAATTTACAGTCTAAAAATATTCTAGTCCGCATAAATAAAGGCAAGAATATGTATGGATAATATAACGTACATGGCTTAATATTAAGCTTAATCACAAGATGCAACAGAAAGTGCTACCTGTAGATCATTTGAGCTTCCACAAATATACATTCTGTATGTTTCTATCTCTTGTTGATGACCCCAAGGGGTACTGGCAGCATAGTAGCTGCCACTCATTCTATCACGCACAGAAAATATAATCTCTCTTAGAATTGGTTCATGACCGTTGAGAAGATTTCCCATGCTCAAAACTTTCCTCCACGACTGGTTTGCAGTTGGTGGAGAAAACATATTTGCAACAATTTCTCTCTCGTGAATCCTTACTTCTTGCTTCCTGTCAAACTCCTAAGCAAAAGAATAGAATATACTGCATCAGCCAAATATAATGTTCAAGTATGTTTAGAATGTTGGTATGGCTGTGCTGCAAATACATTGTCAAAAGTAGGATATATTAAAAGACTACAACAACTGAGTTTAACTTGACCCAAAAACAAAGGAGCTGACCCAGGTAAATCTTACTTTGTTAATATCGAAGCCAAATCAAACTCATGTTTGATTAATTTGGAGTGATTCCTGTGCTAAAGGTAGACTCTTTTCTTTTCGTGCGAGCTAAAGCTGTCTACTAAAAACCCACTATCCCATTTAGTCTGGAACACAAGTGGTTTTTTTAATAGATAAGTACAGTACTCAAATTCTTAGCCGAACATCATTTCGGACACAAAGTGTGTTCTTTTTAATTGATTATTTATTCAAGAGACTAGTATATGCAAACCGACATCATGACCTCACCACAATTTTTACCTTGTTATTATCAGCTCCCACCGTGTAAGTTCCCATTTTTGGAAGGTAAAAGTCAAAGAAGTCGTTGAATATTGCCTCTGATAGACGTGGTGCTTGCACGAACTTACGATGAAGAGAAGCCGCAACAGTTAGCAACTTCTCAACATGTTCAAATATTACACAAAGCCGTCTGCTGTCTTCAGTAAACTCACTGTCAGCAGATATAAGATTTGCTGCAATGCAAACATGGCACAATTAAATTTTGAAAATCATACCTATCAAGAAGATTGTAAAAAAAATAGAAGTATAAAAAGTAAAATACCTTGCAATGGCTTTAACATAGAAGCCATAGTAAGGTAAAGTTGGCCCATTTTTGTTGTCATATTCTTTAAGCCACCAAAAGAAGTCTGATTAAGAGTGTCAGCAGCAGCTCTAAAAGCAGTACAAACCATTTGTTCCAGCAGCTGATGTGGACGCAATGTTTCTAAATAATGAAGTATCTACGGCACCCAAAGGAAAGTTAATATAAAACAAAGGAAATAGTCTAACCACCAGAACGGATTTAAAGCATACCTCTTAAATAACATATCTCTCTTAAATAACATACCTTTATTAAAACTACGTCCTTTTGAAGAATCTTTTAAAAAACAAAATAATATTAAAAGAGAGTGGTCCCACTTGCTTTCCTTTTATTTACAAAAATGTCACCCGCGGCCCCACTTGTTTTATAAAAGAATCTCCAAAACCGACGTAGTTTTAATAAAGATATGCTATTTAAGAGAGTGTTATTTAAGAGGATGCTTTAGATCCGTCCTCGTCTAACAACTTCAGAAAAAAAGAAAAAATCACAACTTCGGTTCTCAAAATAAAATGACTGTTTTCTAACTATCAAATGCTGAATTCAAATAACAGTCAGTAGCTGATAAAACCAATTGATGAAGGAAATACCAAATTTATCTGAAAGTTCTGCAACCACCACCATATATTATCAACATTACATTATTTATTACAACTATATTAAAAGGTATTACACATTGGTCCAAAAAAAACAAGAGAGAGTCCTATTTGACTTCTTGAACATTTATTTACGCATATTAAGGTTTTCCCTAGGACTCGCTAAACATATTACCTTTTTGTAACACAGGTTCTCTTCCTACTAATCACCTTTGTTGTGTCATAAAAGTTTCACTGAATAATGACAATAATGTTTTTCTGGGGCATAGAAACTAAAAAGAAAAGGACAAGATTATGTTAAAGAATAAATCTGTCCAGAAAAGTTCACCTTTTCTCCTTCTCGATATGGATCCAGAAGCGGCCTCTGGCTAGAAACAGGCAAAGCAGGTGCATCATTCCAAATTTTTCTCCACGAATTTGCAAAGTCAGACATTCTCTCAGAAAGCCGTCCTCGAGGTGGCCACTTGGTTTTCAATCGATCCATTGCATCACTATTGGATCCTCCACTCTCTTGAGTGTCATCATTCTCCCAATCCTTAGGTGAATGCCATCGAATGAAATCTTCAAAAACAGCATCCGGATTTGCAGCTTTGAATGCTGACATGTCTGGTTCATATTTTAAAAGTCATATAACACCAAAGTAAAATCACTTCATGGAAAAAGCAAAAACCCTGTGCTAAAACCATAAAGATAATTTAATGGAAAAGGAATATCCAATTCACAAGCTCAAGAACACACAGATATTCCATGAATAAGAAACATAACTTAATGCATTTAAAAAAATAAGTATGCAGATGAAATGCTAAAAGCTTCAATTGAAATTAATCTCATATAATATTAGGACGACTACCCATTGGAACAATTTTTTTTTGTTTTATAAAAGAAGAAATTTTATTAATAGAGAAGAAATGATACAATAAATGGGGGACAAGAAGTCCACCTCAACAAACTAATAGATAAAAAATAAGAAAGCACTTAAAAAAGTGCAGCCTTCAAATCTCTACATAAATCAGTAAAGATACCTCTAAAAGCTCCCATAGCAGAAGCCTAAAGAGACGCAAAAAAAAAAAACCCCTATCATTTAGAAACTTTAAGGATAAGTAACTATCACTAAACAACCTAGCATTACGCTCATTCCAAATTCCCCACAAGATAGAAAAGAAGACACACTTCCATAAAATTTTGGCATTCCTCTTGCTTCCAAATTCTCTAAAACAAATTAATAACATATCTTCTACCGTAACAGGACACACCCACTCCTCTCTTAGCACTCTAAAGAGAGAGCACCACAATCCCAAAGCAACAAGACAATGTAGAAATAAATGAGCATATATCTCATTACTCTGCCTGCACATAAAACAAATGTCCGGAGATAGAACTTTGTAAGACCTGCGATATTGATAAAGATCATTAGTATTTAATCTTTGTAAAACCATAGACCACACAAAAGTCTTGACTTTGGAAGGGACTTTGGCTTTCCAAATGTACGAAGCCAATGGAAGACGAGGAACCATAGACCGAGTTAAAAAAGAGAAGTAACTCTTACAAGAAAATGAACCAATTGAATCTAAAGTCCAGATACGTGTGACGAACGAGAATTTTGTAAAGTTATTTGAATATTTATTGAAATAAATAAATATTTTTAATGATTTAATTATTGAGTTAAATAATTAATTCATGAATTTGTGGTAGATTAATTTAATTATCTGTGTTACATTAATTAAATTAATGTGTAGTAATTTAATAGTTCAAAGTATATATTAATGGAGTTTATTTGATTAAATGAATTAATTAAATAAGCATAATGTTACTTTAATTAATTAAAGAATTAATGTATTGACATAATTAATTAATAAAAATATTAATTATGTGACAATGTGATTTAATGGAAAGTTATTATATTTTATTTAATTGATTTAAATAAAATTAATTGAAGAATTAATAATGTGACAATTAACTATATAATAATTAGTTAATTAAAATAAATAGAAAAGAAGAATTAATGTGCTAGCCAAACAGGGCCCTTATGGGAGTTTAACAATTGGCAATGCAATGGATAGATTATTACGTATTATATATATACTTATACATATACGTATTGGCATTTTGTTCAAAACTTGAAAATATCAGAGAAAGGTAAGAGAGAAAAAGAACAGAAGAATTGAGAGAGATAGAAAGGAAGAGAGATTTGAGAGAATCAATTGTCTTTGATTATCTTCATACTAACAAAAGGTAATCTTTCTTTTTAAGTTTTCAAAAGTTGCATTTTCTAAAGTTTTCATATACGTGTTTTAAAGTTTTCTGTGAAAATTGGATTTCCCAATTGGGTTATGATATGGCTTTATCTATATGGGTATGTGATCATAACGTGTTTTCTAACATATAATCATGTTTTAAAGGATCAATTTTATTTAATTTGGCCTTAATTGGGTTTTCAAAGATTTACAGAATTTTATTTACGTATTGGGAAAGTTCTCTGTGATGAGTGGTTTTGAAAATTAAAGTATGATGTGATCATATAGAGGTCTGTGTATGTTAAAAAAAATGGGTTATGCCATATATATGTAAATTACAGTGATCACACCATGAGATTTTGTCAAGAATTGGGTTCTTGAAAATACATAGTAGTTAATATGGGCGAATAACCCATATGGGTTAAATTAATGATTTAATCATATGTTTATATTTAAATTGATGCAAGAATATGATTGTATATGTTTAAACAAAGAGAATGGAATTGAAATGAACGAATTCGGTGTAGTAACGAATCCGTAATGTTAGATTTTATATTTTTTTCATAAAAACTTTACAATTTATGAAGAACAGTGAAAGTGATTGTTGTAATTGATGTAATTACATGATCTAAATTGGTAGAAACATGTTAGTAATGATTTGTGATGTACCTATGAAGTTTATACTTCATAGGTAACATTACAAATCAGTGTAATGGTGTAAATTGGGAGAAAATGGCCGAGTTCTGTGTTCGTTCGCGAACTTCAGAATATGAAAAAACTCAGCCGTGCGGCCACGCCGTTCCTGTCTGAAATTTTTGAAAAATTTCGTTAAATGTTGAATTTTGAGAAATGTGTTATGAATTCAATAAACATGAAAACATGTTGAATATATGATAGGATGTTAATACAAGTTTAATAATTTATGTTACGTGATTAATTAATAAATTAATTATGTGACTTAAACCATTTTTCGTAAAGGTTAAATAATGTGTTATAAACATTAAGACATTGTTTTAAGTTTAATAAACATGAAGACATATTATGTGTGTGATAAAATGTTATTACAAGTTTAATAACGAAGGTTATGTGGTTAATTAATAAATTAATTAATTAACGTAAGTCATTATTTGAAAAACCTAATAATGAGTTCAAAGAACACTATTGTAAATCAATAATCATATCGAACCTGTGATTAATTGATATTGTGAATGTATTGATAGGTAAGAATAATTAAAAAAGTGAGTAATAATTGTAGCTTGTGCACGAGGCAAGTTTCTAAACTTTACTTTTAAATTGAGCAAGTTTCCTAACTCAAATCTTTACATTTGAGCAAGTTATAGATTTAAATTCTATATCAGGCAAAGTATTTATCCTTGATTATTCAAGAGCAGAATTTCATATGAGATGCCATGATTCTTTTAAAAGTATCATTTCAGTTATACAATTCTTATTCGATTGTATATCCTTGAGAAGTTATTATTCAAATTGAATATCTTATATTGTTGAAACCTTTAAAACTAGCGAACCCTTAATGATTCGACTAGTTCATAGTTGATGAACGTTCTAAATTCCAGAACTACTATTGAGTTATCCAAATCAAACTTTATTTGGTGCGGACTCTGATGTCAAACTGAGATGAACAACCCTATTAAAGGGGAATTGATGATGCTTTAAGCGTTGAGGTAGTGTGCACAATATCGGTATGAAGGGCTGATCTCCTTAAGTACGAAGTTAAGTACATAGTCTTATGACTGTTAAAGGTTTAAAGGTTAATATATTTGACAACCTAGGACAGAGTTCAAGGTTTATGACCCTCAGATGTAATTTGATTCTCGATTATTATTCTTGACTCAAAAGTTGAGCTTTCTGTTATTCAGATTTCTTTAATTTCACTCATGTTATTATTGTCATATTTTATACTTGCGGGTATTCGTGCTCACTCTTGCATAATAACAATGCAGCTAAGAACGAACAATGTGAAGAGCCTTCTAGTAGCAAAGGCAAAGGAAAAGCTAACAAGTGATGAGAACTTGTGATGATATGGATATGTTAAAGTTCAAGACTAATGTGTGATGTATAAGACTTATTTATTTACGTTTCCGCAACAGAGATTTAAGGTTAAGTATAACCTGAGATTTTTTATGTATTATTATTTCAGATGATGTAAGATGATGGATTATTTATCTAATAAATGAATTTCTATTATTATGGGTAGATAGTTGTATGATATTTGAACAGTGAACACCAAATCCTGTGAAAATTAAGATACCAAATTTGGGGGTATCACATACGCTTATGAGAAGAAGTACATAAATAAACTGAATCAAGCAATGTTGGCAAAGATTCCATCTCATTAGATTCCAAATCTGTGAGATTTCTGAAGAAATGAAAAATCCCAAGAGAATGAGTTCCCATCAGGCTTTATGAAGTTAGAAATTGGAGCATCATTTTTAAGAAATACGATAAACACGATTAAAAACAAGAGAAAAATGGTTATCTCCCAACCAATCCTCCCAGAATCGAATTCGATGACCATCCTCAACTCCATATCTCAAATGTCGAATAAAGGAAGTATAACCTTAGGAGATGAATTTCGAAGGACTTACATGAGTAACAAATCCCGGGTCTAGCATCCCATCCATTCAAATGCATGCCGAATTTGCTCAAAATAATCTTATACCAAAGGGAATGAAGTTCCAAAGGAAAATCTCCATAGCCATTTACCAACCAAAGCAACATTCTTGATGATCAAATTACACAGCCCCAAACCCCCCTCCTACTTAGAAAGACACAGTTTTCCACCCAACCAAATGATCATTCCTCTCAACACTAGCTCCCGACCAAAGAAAATCTCTCATTAACTTTTCTAGTGTGTTAGTTACACTAACTGGGATCCTAAAAAGAGAAATATAATATAGGAGTATACTAGACAAGCAAGCCTTAATCAAAGTAATCCTACTAAGGAAAAATGCGCACCTTTCCACCTATCTAAACGTTGACTCACTATTTCAACTACCGGATCCCAAAACGAGACTAACCTAGGATTCCCACCAAGCGGGACCCCAAGGTAAGTAAGCGAAAATTCCTCAAATTTACAAACAACCAGAGACAAATACACTAAAATCTCCCATATATCTTTGTTGATCCCAGCTACACTACATTTAGACAAATTAACCCTCATACCAGAAATAGCCTCAAAAACTTGAAAAATAGTTACCACATTTTTAAAACCTTGAAGCCCCTCAAAAAGAAAGAGAATAAAATCAACAACAAATTGGAGGTGAGAAACCTTCACCTCCTCATTCCCAATTGCACAACCTGCGAGGATACCACACTTTTCTCCTCGCCTGAGCATCCTGCTCAAAACATCAACAACTAAATGTAAACAAGAGAGGTGATAAAGGGTTTCCCTACCTCAAACCTCGAGAAAGACTTAAACCCAGACTTGGACTCCCCATTCACAATCGCAGAAAAATGAGAAGAGACAAAACATCCTTTCATCCAAGAGCGCCACCTAACATCGAAACTTTTCCTCTCTAACACCTTATCTAAGAAGCCAACTAACCCTATCATAAGCTTTTTCAAAATACAGTTTAAGCACAAGACCCTTTCTCCTTCTCCTATATACGTCCTCCATAACTTCATTAGCTACTAAAGCTATATCAATAATCTGACTGCCACCCACAAAAGTACTTTGAGAACTCGAAATTGTACCCCTAACAACATTCCACAATCTCTTAGAGAGAACTTTAATAAGAATTTTATACACACTAGTTACAAGACTAATGTGTCTAAAATCCGCCACCTTAACAGATCGATCCTTCTTAAGCACTAGGGTAATGAAGGTAGAATTAATATTTTTTCCAATAATACTTGTTGCAAAGAACTCCTGAAAAATTCTAATGAGATCATCTTTCACCACATCCCAATTTGTATGAGAGTAAGTCATTGCAAACCCATCAGGACTAGGTGTTTTCTCTTTGAACATTTCAAAAACAGCACTCTTGATTTCCTCTTCCGTAAACAGCACTTTCAACCAAAAACTATATCTCAAAATAGGACACCAATCTAAACCCTCTACCATAGGCCTTTCCTCAACCTCCTCATTTTTCTATAAAAATCAGTAATTCCATTAGTAATCAACTCAGAATTTCTCACCATCTCACCCGATTTAAGCTCTTAACTCTCTAATAAAATTTCTATGATTTCTACCACTCGCAACCTCGTGAAACAGTATTGAATTACAATCTCCGTCCTTCATCCAAGTAAACCTAGCTTTCTTCACCAACTAACTTTCTCACGCAAAATCAGTTCCTCAAACTCATTATGCAATTAAGCTCATCTACCAATCAAATCCTCTAAAATATCACTACTTTCCTCAATCCTATCAATCTCTTCTATCTCCTTCAAAATTGCTTTCTTCCCATCTCCCACATCACCAAACACATCCTTATTTCACTTTTTTAACTTACATTTAACATACCCCAACTATTTCATAAAAACAAAACCTCTCCAACCCACACAACCACTCTCACTCCACCATTGCTTAATCAACTTAGAGAAATTGGGATGAAGAATTCACATTCTCAAAACGAAAAGGAGTGGGGCCCATTTGAGAGGGCTAAATTTTAAGACAACAGGAAAATGATCAGAAACTACTCGCGAAAGAACTTCTTGCCCCAACTCGGGAAACACATCCTCCCAATCATTACTAAACAAAAATCGATCAATACGAGTTGCCTTTGTACGTTCACCAGAAACTAACAAAGTGAATTGGGCATTCGAAAGAGCAATATCTCTTAAATTGCAATCTCTAATAAATTTATCCCCCTCATACTCGTTGTAGTTCTTGACCCACCAAATTTTTCAGAAGAAACCCTAATAACATTAAAATCTCCACCAATACACCAACAAGAAGAAAACCACCAACGTCCATGCCCTCTATCCCTAGGTTGATTAGGCCTATACACCGAAGAAAACCACCAACGCCCATAAAGATCATAAAACTCCTCCCAGAAAGCACATCTATCCCTAGGCTGATTAGGCCTATACACCGAAGAAAACCACCAACGCCCATGCCCTCTAATCTATAAATGAACAGAAATTGAACAAGTGCCCAAAACAAACACAAGAAGAGTCACAAACGAGTATCCCAAATGACAATAATACCTCTAGAAGCCCCACAAGATGGAAGAAAAACCTAATCTTTAAACCTCGAATCCCAAATATTCCTAATCATCATACCAATAACCAGCTCCAATTTAGACTCTTGAAGAAAGATTACATCAGGGGCAACCTTAGAAATTAACTCCCTAATCAACCTCCACTTACGCCTATTACCTAGACCTCTCACGTTCCAAATTACAATCTTCATATGAAATATTTTATAAGACCGTCTCTCCTTCCCAAGACCTCCCCATAGTTCACTAATGACTTGAGCCGACGCAACTCTTTACTCCACTTTTTCTTCTTAGGAACCACTCTCAATAGACTTACACTTACACTTGACCTACACCCAAACATCATTTCCCGTCGGACTAACCAACCTATCCAACACTCCTTGAGGATCCTTGTCCTCATCCATCGCCTTAAAGGATTAATGACCAAGACTTCTCCCTTATTCCCTCCTCCCCTTTGGCAATTCAGTATCAAAGAGACTAGTTTAGCATCCAAAGGAATCGATAAATTTCTCTTCCTTGAATTTTTGTTCCCACAACAGGCCCTAAAGAATCATCCATCATTAAATTATCACCATTAGAACCATTACAATGGAGAGAAGAATCATGAGCATGTGATGAAACAAAAGATTAGCAACATCAAAAGGCAAAGGAGATTGTACAGAAGAAGGCATAAAAGACCTTCATCTAAGTGAATGTTGTTGGCAGTCTCCAAATACACAAGATTACTACTTAAATTCCGAGGTGCAGACCCAACAAAATTATCTTTATCATCTGAATTTTGCCCATGTACAACCATATCCTGAATATTCTCCTCCGCTCGAGTCTTAGAACCCTCAACCTTAGAATCCCCATCTCTCAAACAAGTCAGCCCCACCTACTGCCAACAAACCCTCACAACAATCCTCCCGATATTGCAAACCAGGAACAAGAAGATCTTCGAGCTCATCAGATGTTGCATCTAGATCCCAATCTGCATCATCATCTGCAACATTGCCGGATTCCTCCACAGAGCTGCCACTCAAGTCAACATATGCACCTTTGTCAAAAGTATTCGATTTTGGATCGAAGGAAGCTACCAGATGGTTTGACACAACCTGCCCATCAGCAACTTGACCCGGAAAGGAGTCCAAATTAATAAGATCTTCTGAAACTGATTGCTTAATTGCTTCCTTAATATCTCGCTTTGAAACATTTCATGAATGACAGAAGTTGTAAGAGCTTGCTGATTTTTGTTGGCCAAAACTTTCGGACATACATCCTTTCTAGCCTCGCTATTAGAAACCCCTATGTCCTCTTGAAATTTACTAAAAGAAGGTTCACATTGTTCAATATCCTCAGCCCAAGGACACTTATTGCCTTCTCTTTTTGCTTAAATTTATTTGCCTACGCTGCAATAACCGGTTTATCTTTTATTCCCGCTGCTACTTCCTTACCCAAACTTTGCTGATTTTGAATAAGTTTAGGTCTATAAATAAGTTTCCCTGAATTAGAATAATTACCCTTAAGGGCCTTTAATTCTTTTCCCAGGTTAGACTTCTCACGAGCTCCCCTAACATCCTTAGTTGTTGTCTTAAGAGGCATAACCTTATGAATAGCAAAAACTCTAGGTTGATTTGTAGGAAAGGCGAGTCTTCCAAACACAGAACCCCTAATATTATCAGCTCCTCTGTTAGACTCTAACATGACATCCATAATCTCTCTTCCCAACCTCTTTTCGTTGCTGCAAATGATTCTTACCATCCTTCCTAGAAGCACCACATGTTCCTGTCATGTAGTTCTCGTGCATCGAATGAACATCCTGCATCCAAGAAGTCATGTTAAGATTCTTCGAAATCCATCCAAAATCTGCTGGGGGATGACCCATTACTGGAAATACCTCCTCGTAAATACAAATCTTAAAACACCACTCTCCGTCAGAAATAGACACTGAGCGGGGTAGTGAAGCCCCTTCTTTAACTAAAATATGCACTATGTCAAGACCACTAGAATTGAAAGCCATGTCCACCTCAAGAAATCCCCCACATAAATCTCCAATATCTTGAAAAACAAAGAAGCCCCAAAGATGAAGTGGCAACCCTAAAACTGATATCCACCTTCCTTGTCTTCAATTCTGTAAATCCGAGCAACACACATATCTGTCCCAGAAATCCAGATGAAGAAAAAACCCCTTCTCTGTCCATACATCAAAACTCGTCTAGCGTTTGACTCAGACGACAAGCAAAACAAAATACGATTACTCGTAAGTTGAAGAACTAGAACGGTTGTAGCAACTTTCCAAACTCGTTTAGCCCATGCTTTAATGCTCACAAGAGAGCCCGCATTACCTAGAAAACAGCCTACTAAACAAGTTCGTTAAAAACGCATCCTTCCATCCAACCCCTTCTTATCAACTGTGATAAAAATGTCTGAATTCAAAACCTTCACCTTGCTTTCACCACCCAAAGGGAATGTCGGTAAAGCAACTATATCTCGAAAACTTAAAGCCATGAAAACTAATGTCCTTACAAAAACATTCAGAACCATTGACATGAGGGAAAGAAAAAACTAATTTTCTGCAGAAAAATAAGTATGATCGGAGCTCCGGCGCCGGCTAACTCGCCTCCCTTTGCTGAGTACTCCCATTTATTCAGTTCATCAAAATGCTAACCGAGTAAGAGTAGATCTAACTTTTTATATTCCAACGAAATTTTTCGGCGCCGACCCTACTGGCGGACTTGCCTCTCCTCCCGAGCACTCCCATGTGATCAAAACTCCACCCACCTACTTAGATTGTAGCCAACAAGAGTATGAGATTCCCTCCGACGAATCTCATATGACCCACACTCTTTCATCGGACTGAACGCAGCTCTGATACCAAATGTTAGAATTTAAGAACAAATAATAGCACGTTCACCAATTTGGTTAATCCTGTTTGTCTGATGTATTCATAAGTCTCACATGCTTTCTACAATGATCCACACCAAATAATGTTTTATAGTACTAGAAAACTATAACACGGCTCAAATCCATGAGGCCTAATACATTAGTAAAACTCAAGATTGAGCTTGTCGTAGCAGTCGTTAGTCGAACTCGCAAAAGTACAAGTCAATCAACATTTTTGAAACAATAAATGAAGTAAAACCATCCATTATGCTTGTTGGAGTTGGTGGGCTTGATCAGGAGATTATGTAGCATATCTTTAATGCATCTAGGTGTGAAATCCATTTAAGTTTATATATATTATAATTATATATGCAAAGGTACAAAATTTAATATCCTCAAACTAAGTCAAACTTCAGAATAATATGTATATCTGTTGTACCATTATTTAATTTATTTCATTGGTGTGACAGCAGAAGGCTGTATTATGGAAATAATAAAAGGAGAAAAAAAAACCTTTCCTTTATTTATTGGCATTGCATCTAAGAAACGGTAAAGGCAAATACTAAACTTGCACCAAATTCCATCGAAATTCTAAGGAAAATAAGCATATTACCAAATAGATAAAGCTGGACTAAAGGACAAATTGCACCCCAAACTTTATAGATTTTTGACTTTTGCACCCCAAACTTTAAAAGGTGTCTAAGTACACCCCAAACTTCAGTAAAACGTAACAAAATGCACACATTCGCCACTTAACCGGTCAAAAGTGACCGGTTGTGCCTGTCATCCAAATTTTGAAGGGTAATTTCGATAAAACATGTTTAAAAAATAAAAAAAATTCTCATATCTAAAGGGGTGTTTAAGTCTTTTCCATATCTTCTTTTCATCTCCAATCTTTCTCTCACAGAAAACTCATTGCCTCTCTCTCCATTTCTCTCTCTCCTTTTTTTCTCTCCTCGCCACCGCCATGGCCGCTGCGGCGGCCACCACCACTGCCACCAGAAGTACAACCCCCATTATCGGAATCACTTACATCCCCACTTACAACCCTCAAATCCTCAAATCCCAACTGGGTTCCTTTCTTCTCTTTTCAAATCTCAATCCGCTTTTCTTGTCGTCTGATTTTCCGATGAGTTCCCAGATTCCCCAACCAACCGTGATCCCTCCCCTACCTCCTCCCTACCTCGATTTCCGTGCCCCCTCCTCCACAAACAAACTCCATCACCATTGATCTCGCCGCACCACTCCTCACCGCCTCAAAAAACTTTCTATTATCAGAAATTTACAGATATGAAAATAATCAAAGAACCCAGATGGAAAAGTGTTCTACCTTACATATGAAAATTAGTAAAGATAGCGCAGACCGAGAAAGGTCCACTACAGCATGAAAATGAAAACATACCCAAGTCAGAGAAACAAGTAAATTCAATTAAACCACAAAAATCCTCAACTTATATGACTAGCTAAGCTAGGATAGGACCAAACATGTTTATATCAATGGTAATGGTAGGTAGATATGGAATTAAAGAAAAATTAAAAGATTAGTCACCTTAAATGCTCAACCAAGGCTAGCTCCGATAAATGGTGAATGAAATGGAAAATGGAAAATGAAAAATGGGAACAACAAACTAGCTAGAACTAAATAGCTATGGAAGGGGATGAGCTGGTGAATGATCCCGCCGCACCATCCATCACCCCAAACAAAGGTGATAGCCACTCAACAACATCAGAATCCCCAACTGCAAAAATCGCCAACTTACCACTCTTGCCCCAATATCACCTCCGATACCGGGGCATCAACCGAGTAGCAATTCTT
Source organism: Panax stipuleanatus (assembly GCA_020205555.1). Lineage (NCBI taxonomy): Eukaryota > Viridiplantae > Streptophyta > Magnoliopsida > Apiales > Araliaceae > Panax > Panax stipuleanatus. The sequence goes on along the minus strand of CM035115.1, from coordinate 162,172,227 downwards.
TTCACGGGCAGCAACACAAATTTCTTTTGCAAGTAATGGATGGCTACTGGTGTGATCAATTATGACAATGTTCGGGTTTAGATGAGGGATGAGGCCAGTTGAGTTCTCTAAGATAATTTGTCGAACATCTGATGGGTGTCCCACCATTGTGAAGATGACATCGCTGGCTTTGGCGAGATCGAAGAGGGAATTGGCGAGATGGGCACCTTGGGATTGGAGATGGAGGGATTTAAAAGGGGTGCGGGCAAAGAGGGTGAGGGACTTACTTACGACGACCTTCTCCGGACATTTTGTGGAGGAGGAGATGGATTGAAGCGCTTGGTGAACGTTAGGGTTGTTGAGTATGAGGAATTCATTGGCTATGGCTTCCGCGGATGCGCCGGGATTTGGTGGCAGAGAGGAGGCGGGCTCGGGGAGGTGGTGGAAGGTGATGGAAGGGGTGGTGGCGGAGACGCGGCTGATGTAGGGGCGGGTGGAGCCGGTGTTGAAATTAGGTGCAGCGGTGATGAGAATTATGAGTCGGTGAGGGTGTTGGGGACGACGTGGAAGAAAAAGTCTAAGCATGGGTTTCCGATGGAGAGATAAGTTGCAGAGAGATTTTCGGTGGCGAGGGAGGAGGATGATCGGAGAAGTAGAAGAAGTTAGGGAAAAGACTTAAAACACCCCTTCAGATTCACACGTGTCTTAGCCGGTCACTTTTGACCGGTTAAGTGGCGAAAGTGTGCATTTTATTACGTTTTACTGAAGTTTGGGGTGTACTTAGACACCTTTTTAAGTTTGGGGTGCAAAAGTCAAAAATTTGTAAAGTTTGGGGTGCAATTTGTCCTTTAGTCGATAAAGCTGCAACAAATAGCAACTCCTGAGTCACAAAAGTATCTGTATAGTCTTGCAACTTAAGGCCCTAGAAGATACCCAGGGAGGGAGCATATTCAAGTCCCCTTCTACCAACTTAAATTCCAATTATCTTGACATAGATTGGTTTTACTGAAAACGGTAAAATAATGATACCAGAATAAAAACAAGTTGCAAGCTAATCTAGTAATCTGGAAGTAAAAATTTATGCTAATTACCTGATGACAAGATATCCCTCTCTAGTTGAGCAGAGAAACTCTGCAATCAAATGAAAATAATGCTATCTCAGATGACAACAGTGAAGTTCTTCTCAAATGCTAACTTATATATAAATACAAACACTTGAAATTAAAGGAAATATAACGGCGCAGTATAAGGACATGAAACATGAAATGAATATTTGCTTCAATGTGAGATTATCTGCAAAGTGCAAAAATTTCAAATGTATTACAAACTAGCTTGTCTTATGAAGAAAGACGGGAAATCTAAGAAATTTTTCCTCTGCAGCAGTGCTTCTAAATGATATAATTTTTATATACGCTATTAACCAGACTTTTTATAAAATTGATACCCATTAATAAACGTTTTTGGTCATGCAAACATCGATCGTATCTCATTTCTCCCAAGTAGATGGTCTGAAGTGATCACCATGTATATCAACAACATGAGATCTAGGTCTCAAAGCATGGTTCAAGGTTGCGGTATCTGCCGTTGAATAAGCAGCTATTCTTTGACTCAGTAGCAGAATCTGTATTTTTATCAGGAGATGCGCAAGAAAAGCTATAAAACCTCCCTTGAGTACATACAGTGTCGTTTAAATGATAGTACAGAAGTCTGGCAGACTTGTTATATTATGCATTAGCAATAATAAAAATACAAGGTATTATGAAAGCATAAAATGTACCTAAGTAGTTCTACCCAAGTGTGATATAATCAGATTTTAAAATAGGAAAATAGAATTTAATGGAGAATGTATTTTATTTTATTGATTAATTGCTAGAGATGGTATAGAGCCAACAATATCTAATGGATCTATCCGTTTCTAACACTTTATCCTTGAGTTATCTGTCTTTATCAATTGGATAAAATGAAGAAAGTATTTTGGTACTTATATTCAACATAAAATTTTAAATTTATATTAATCAGAATTTAATAATACAGATATAAAATTACTCAACAAATTACTACTACAAATAATAATGCATATAATACATAGGTGTAACTACGTACTTAACTTTATCTAAGCAATTATTAGATAATTATTAATGATATAGTTAGTATTTATTAAATAAAAGATGTCAATTCTGGGAACAATCAGCTGTTAATATAAAAAAAAGAGGTCCACTTGGAGTCGTTTAGGTTTACACTGCGCACCGCACGCCGTGGCATACAGAAGACGAGCAATAAGGAACTCAAAATATGATGCTGAATGAACTCACCAAGGTCTCAAGCCGCTGCAAATTCGAGGCCGTGGAAAAGAGGAAAGAAATTAGATCGTGAACTCAATATCTGAGTCGGATCACACCCCCTCCCCCCTCTCTCTATCTATCTATGTAGTTAATATGGACGATTCCTCGAAAATTCCTTACAAACTTTAATCCTGTCACAGTATTGGATTGGACCCCCTTCCATACCGAATCAGCTTGGCTGTTACTTCGAAACATGGCTTAAGGCCTACTGCCAGCCCATAGCCAAGAAGCAATAGCACAAACAAACCGGAGCAAAATCCAAGCATTATTATCTCAGCAGAACCAATGCATGCTTCTCAAGACTAAACGGGCTTCGTTCAGTCTTATAACTATGTGAATAAACTGTGTTTAGCACTTCATTACAAAGGACTTCGACAATTTTACTGCATATGATCATCACTATAAGATTATAAGAACGATATGTACAATTAACACAAAAGTAAATTCTCTTGCTTGTATCCATCATTTGTGTGGTCAAGAATTATCTTGGGGTGGTGGTGACCTGGGTAACAAACTAAGAATCCAAATCTTTGTCATTTAATAGAATCATAATAGCAAAATCATAATGACACGAGTTCTTTCTTTTTTTGCAAGTGTTGCTATCATTGTTGGCACTTTTACACAACCCACTACATGGTACACAAGGGCCTACAGAGTCCAGTAAATAAGGCTACTGAAATTAAACGTTATTCACTTTTGACTTCAAATTGTGCTATACATTTAAGAAAAGAGCAGATGTGATAAATCAGATCATTGTTTACTACTTGAGAAACACTATGCATGCTAAAGTATGAAGCTTACAAAAGAATCACCAAAGGCTTCAGCAGCTTGAAGGCGTTCTTCATGCATGTCTTCGGTCATAATTGGTGCATCCTATAATGAATAAAAAGCAAACTATTCAAGAAGCCATGATTGCATCGGTAACTATTACAGACAAATAAAAAGTAACAAGGTAGTGCCTAGGCTAGTAAACTCTATCAACCTGGGTGAATGGAGCATGCATGTACTGGCATGAGTTTAGTAGCATCATAGACCCCAGAACAGCAGCTGATCCGCTCCTGCTAGGATCCTTAGGCTTTAAAGCAGCAGATGTCACAACATGCTGGGACGTAGAACCAGAACCAGGCAATGAAGGACTACAAAATTAACATGATGTTCATCAATTAAGCAAAACAAAACAAAAAATCAGTCCGTTTCTTTCTTTATTTGATGAAGGGTATCAAGACATCTTACAGCCTCTGGCTAAACCCAAGAGCACAACCTATCTCATAACTGCGGGCAAGCCGAAACTATGTCTGTTTAGGTGGTCTGCGTTGGCAAGATCATTTGAGGTAGAGCACCATTGGATCAATCCCTTAGGGTTTAGTTATGTATTTTTATAATATTCATACTATGTAGCATTAGTATACTCGTCATTTTCTGCAAAAAGTAATGTTTTAAACATGAGAGACACTTTAGCAACGGTCTTAGCCCCAGCTTAATCTTTTCCAGGATAAGGGAAACATGAGGCTGGTTGTATCATCATATTTCAACTTAAATATAAGCAGACTAGTTATCCATCTTTTAGGAACAAGGAAAGAATAGTTCTCCTGGGTCATTTCTTGCAGTTTCATTCTAAATCTAAAGTAATTCTGCATGGAGCTGCTATGATTCTCTACTTTCTGCACCTAACATTTAAAAAGTGCAGTTTCTTTGAATAGCATATCACAAATAAGTCCCAAAGGGCCAAAACCTACTAGGACAAATTGCTAAAGCAGTAAATTGATGGATGGGATGACACTGATGGATGCAGATCACTTTGGACTGTCAATATAAGATCCAAGCATAGTGCATACCTTGCCTAACTTTAAATATTAAAAAAAAAAATCATTGATCCATGAGATAACAGTGGTTTCCCAACTTTCCACAAGGAAAAAATTTGAGGATAACCCAGGCACAGTGATCAAGGACATATGCCAACGAACTTAATGAATTTCTAGAAACTGAACTTACAGTCTCATACTTCAGAGAAGATATGACGAAAAAGAAATAACCTATTTTGGAAGAACTCCAAGGCCCCATTAACCAGGAACTAATTACAAAACCATAGGAGTTCTCACTTGCTTATTTCACCTGTCACGTTCCCCATCAAAATCTTCTTTGACTCTTGGCAAATGAGATAGTCCCCGCCCACCCAGATTACCATCCTGCAGTTCAACCAGATATATAACGAAGCCAAGAAAGCAAACTATTTACATACTCTTAAACCACCATAGACAATCAGAGAGTATTAGCATTAAAAAAATTGTTATCCATTAAATGACCTCAACACGAGCAGAATCATGTTCTTTGTTTCCAACACCATCTTGATTCTCTTGATCCTGTTGACGCTTCTTCTCAATGCATATCCCAAGCTGAAAGTCAAAGTGACAGGCCTCACCATTAGATGTGTAAGAAAGAAACATCGTCAATTGTGAAAAGAAAGGAAGCATGCCTCATAAGTCTGATTCTCATGGCAATGTATGCCCAAAATCTACATGACCAATATGTTCTAGGAAATTGTGTCCCAAGAAAACTATTAATAATTACCATTTGTAGCTTCTGATGAACCAAACAAGTTGATAGGTCAATTATGCCACCGGCTGACATTCGAGGTAATGGCTGCGACTCTTCCCAGCACCAACGAACTTCCCGAACAAACTCTATCCAAAGAACAGCAATAGCTAACCAAACACACAATAAAAAGCTATGGTCAGGAAAGTCGAAAAGAAACTATGTTAAGAAAAATCTCCAATAAACAAATTGCCTATTAGCTGATCAATAATGCTCATTTTGATATATAGAAGAGGGAAAGGAAGGGCAGGGGGGAGGTAGGCCCAAGGGATGAGGTGTACCTACGTGAGGGATACTTCTTTTCCCACGTGGTTCTATGTTTGTTTTTTTAATTTCTGGAAGGATGGAAAGGGTAGAAAAGTTATGAGTGAATTGTATCAATCAGTATGGACGACTACAGTGTCTTGGTCATTACTTCCCCTTTACTGCACCCAGAGGGAAAGGGCACCATGCACTTTTACTTCTCTACCCTTTCCCTCTCTACCAAACAAAGGAAACACCCTTTCTCCATCCTAATATATTTCCACACCTTTACTTCTTACTATCACCTCTCTACTAAGTCAGTGGTAATTCAAATTCTTTAAACTGATGTAGACTTACCACGTATATTGCAGTCCCCAAACCATAAAGAGTGGAGACAGAACTGTGCAAAGAGTGATTCAAGTGGTGCTCCTTTAATAATTCGAGAACTCTTGTCCTCGCCATCAGTAAAATCGAGTTGCACACCTGCAGTCACACAAGGAACAGTGGTTATAAAGAAAAAATAATATGTAATGCATATGCATTCAGTTCTGAGCCCTGAGATTCTGAACATCCATAACTACAAGGTCAAACTACTGGGCATATAAAGTGGATGATTTCTAAATTTTGTGAAATCTACAATGCATAGACAGACAAGCTTCATTTCAGTATTTTGAATATAATCTCCTTGCTTGAAAATTGATTTTGTTTCTAAAGTACATTCTTTCCCTGTAATAAGCTTCCACACTTCACATATAAACAAACTACATGCCCTAGTCCAATAAAGAAATTTTGAGCTGTACAGTGAATGTAAGTAGACAAAGGCCGTTACCCATTTTAGCCTTGTCAACGAAAGCACCAGAGGGGGTATTATCACTGTTATGTTTTTGCTTAAAGACTCGATGCCTGTTAACTCGAGCATAAATCACTGCACTCAGCTTTGAACCCCTCACGAACAAGTTAGTATTTGATGTAAAAATGAAACAACTTGCTGGAAATACCAGCAGAATTTAACTCAAACTTGGTAAGAGCATTAGACCATCACCCAAGTTAACAATTTGCAATTTTAATAGATAATATTAAGAGTTATGAGTGATTGGCTCACAATAATACAAACACGCTTATGTATAAACATATATTTTGACGTCAAAACAAAAATAAGCTCTCTCTCACACACACCGAGAAGCAGGGGCGGAGCCAGGAATGATAATTGGGACGGGCTAAAAGTATTATAATGTCAAAATTGTACATTTGGGTTGGGCGGACCAATGATATTATAATGCTAAAATTGTACATTTGGGCTGGGCTGACCAAGGCTATTCCAACTTTTTATACTTTGGGCTACATAATTAATAGTATATCTAGTAAAAAAAAAAAATTGGGCCAGGCTATAGTCCCGAAAGCCGACCTCATGCTCCGCCATTGCCGAGGAGCTAGTAGACCTTAGATAAGCAGTGAATATAGATTTAGTGCAACATCAAATCAAACAGCAGATAAAGGAATGGAGAAGCAACAGTACCGTCATGAAATATATCTTTGAGCACTCGATCAAGAACTGTTGGCGGAGGGATGACTGCTGAAGACTTCAAAGTATCAGATCCTGAGCTTTCAACTGGACAATAGAACATGAAGAATCAAGGCATGAAGATTTGTACAGTTTTATTAGACTTATCAAACACATACGACTAGGAGCTGTATCTTATTTTATGTGTATGTGTTTTGATCCGTATATAACTATTAAAGCGTGATATACATGATTAGGTACATTTTCTAACATCTTAAGCTTTTAGACTAAATGGTATGAGAGCTCTGATTTCACAAGGTCTTAGATTCAAGTCTTCCTGTTTTTTGGTTCCTCCATTATGTTGTTAGCACAATTTGCACTCAGCTTGTTTGTGCATAATGTTTAAGAGAACAGAGAGAGTAACAGTGACAGAGAGAGGGTCCATGGATCGAACCCTCAAAGTGGCTCACACCCACATGGATTTAAAATTGGGGACTCAAAGGTTTTGGTTGGTCCATGCATTATGATGCACCCCGTTATGTTGTTAGTGTACTCTCCATCATATTCGGTTTGTGTATATTGATGCACCAGGGTTAGCTTTTTCACGTGTGACTGTGGATAGTACATGAAGCAGAGTATGAAAAACATGATATATATTGTTATGCCCATTCTCTAGTCGCTTAAGCTTTTAGAGAAATGGGTAACTTGACAATTAGAAGAACTAAAAAATGATGCCTAAGATAGGAGATACATAGATGTCGGACCTGAGACAAAATCTTCCATATATTTAGCTCCAAAAGACGTATTTAATGCCTTAACCAAAAGGCGCAGTTGAGAAGCAAATCCCATTGTGTTTCCTTTAGACTCATCAGTGCTGAAACAGAGATTAAGAAATGAAAGGTTATGGTTGTACAAATAGATCAGGCAGATTCTCTATCAAAAAAATAAAAATAGATCATGCAGATCCAATGCAGGAACAACATATATAGGATATGAGGAGAAAAAACCACTGCATTTTCTAATGATATAATATGACAGTGCAATGACTGTTAGCTTTTTCACTTGCAAATATTGACCACGTTATGGGAATGCAGCAGGTTCCAAAGACATTAGATACACTGGTAAATATAAATTTAAAAGACCTTTTCTCTTTTTCTAGTTGACCAATAGCTCCCAAAGAATAACAGGGATGATTACACATGAAGATATCTGGAACCCTACAGGGCAAAGCTCTAAAGGTAACAGAAAAGGCCAAGTTTAGATCTTTTACCCATCAACTTTTGATAAATTCAGTGGGCTTGGGTCAACTCACTGTGATGATAATATTTAGTATTGTACGTGCAATAATTAAATAAGGATCCCAACTACTTTTTTACTTGGTCATCAGATCCCAACTACTTTGTATAACACCCCAATCTCACATCGAATGGAAAAAATTTGTCTGTATATAAAGAATTAAGTTACTAACAATAATACTTTTAGTTATGACATTTTAAGTGAGCCTGTGGTGGGTTAAGATGACCCAAGAAGAAACTATTGGACTAGTTTAAGACCTTGTTTGGATGGATTTGATTCGATTCGTACCTGGGATTTGACCTAATATTTATTCGAACTCGAGATTTGACCAAGATTGTTACATATGATATCAGAGTCGACTCTCGAAAGCTCGAGTCGGGTTATTCGATCGAGTTGCCGAAGATGGGGACACGCAGGCTGGTAACATTATCCCATAATGGAGGGAAGTCCGGAGGTAGGGACATGAAGCCAAGCTGGTATTATCGACTAGAGAGACAAAATTTTGTGGGCCGTGTGATCGATTCTGACCAGGACATTAGAAATTTAAGTGGGAGAGTTTGTAACACCCCAGTCTCATGACCTTTTGGGTGAGCCTGTGGTGAGTTAAGATAAACCCAAGAAAACTATTGGGGTCCTTGTTTGTATGGATTTGATTCGATTCAGACTTGGAATTTGACCTAAGATTTATTTGGACTCGAATTGACCTTACACTTTGAACATCTATAAAACCAGATCCTCATATCTTTACCAACCCTACTCTACATTCCATACACTGATCTAGTTATTACCGGTTTTGTGACGAACGAGATTTTTGTAATTTATTTTAAATATTTATTGAATTAAATAAATATTTTTATTGAGTTATTTATCGAGTTAAATAAATATTTGATGGAATTGTGGTAGATTAATTTAATTAAATGTGTTACATTAATTAAATTAATGTGGGTTAATTTTATAATTCAAAGTGTGAATTTAATTGGGATAATTCAAAGTGTGAATTTAATTAGGATAATTAAATTAAATGAGTTGTTTAATAATTATAATGTTGTTCTAATTAATTAGAGATTTATTGATTTGTCATAATTAATAAATAAGAATTTTAATTATGTGATGATTTGATTTAATGTGTAATATTGCCTTTTATTTAATTAAATTTAAATAATATTATCTGATTAATTAAAGTTTGACAAATAAACTATATAATAAACAAGTTAACTAAAAACGAGTTTTAAGTAACAAACCAAATATGGCCTTAAGAACATGGGAGCAGTTAAGGTCATGTTGCACTTAACCGCTACCCATGTTGTGCCAGTTACTTTTTATACGTATAGATTATCAGTATTCTTTCATTCCTTATTTTGTTAAGTCAGACAAAATACAGAGAGAAAAAGGATAGAGCTTGAGAGAAAATTGAGAGATTGAAGAAAATTTGAAGAATCAAATAAAGCTTTCTATCATCTTTGTGTAATCTAAACAAACAATCAGGGGTAATTTCTTGATTCAAACTTTAATTTACGTTCTTAGTTTTCTTCATGAAAAGTTATTTGGAGTCTCTGTAAATGGAGTTTCATGGTTGAATTGTTAAGAAGTTGATTATATATGTTTATTAGTATGCATAATTCGTTTATATATGATTTGTATGTGATTTAGAGTAATTAATTCATGAAAATATGTCTAAAACAGAGTTCTGAAGTTTACAGAGAAATAATATTTGAATATGGCTTAAATATACAAAAATCCATGTTTCAATTGTATGTTAAACGGTAAATTGATGATTGATTATGTTTATACATGTAAAAACGAAAAGAACAAAACTTAAACGGACTGATTTGGTGTTATAACGAATCTGTAATATGTGATTTCCTGAAATTTGACGAAACTTTGAAAAATAGCATTAACATGAAAATTATGAGTTCAAATTTAGTTGTTTATGTGATTTAAGTTGTTAAAGTCATGCTATGAATGTTGTAAAACGTTTCTGTAAAGTTCAGAACTCATGGGTAGCATTAAATTTGTTGTTTGAGCCAAGTTTTGACCTATTTTGGCTTTTTCTATGTCTTTCGCGAGCTCTGTCTACGTCCCACTGTGTCGCGGCGCCGCAGCGCCTGTTCTGTGAAGAAACAGAGCATTGCAGCGCCTTAGCAGTAGGGGTGCTCATCGGTAAAAAATCGAACCGGTACTGAAAATACCGAACCGATACTGATCCGAAACTACCGGAAAAGCAAGAACCGAAACCGATACCGAATCACCGGTTTCGGTACCGGTTTGGTACAAAATCGGTACCGGTTTTTTCGGTTCAATTTTCGGTTATACTACATGGTAATATATATAATTATTAATAATAATTAAATAATTTTTTTTTTATATTAACAATTTTTTTAAAACTAAGAAATCATTAACTCTTAATAATAATTAATATATAAAACTACAAAACATTATTAATATAAAAAAATAATTAAACTACTATTATATATAAATTATTAATATATAAAAAAATTATTTAATATATAAAACTACAAAACATTAACTATTAATTATTATATTATTAAATTTTGATTTTTTCGATTTTTATCGAATTCAGAAAATTGCTTACCGCTACCGGTACCTAAAAGTGTAAAAATACCGAAAAACCGGTACCGAAAAAAATCGGTACCTGCCGGTATCAACCGGTTAGGTAAAAAATCGAACTTTTTGAGCACTCCCTACCTAGCAATGCCTGACGTAGAGTCGTGGCGCCGCAACGTCTGTTCAGAGAGTAAACAAAGCGCCGCAGCGCCAGAACCCGAGTTGCAGCGCCTGTTGAAGTCTTAATTGTAGAGCAGCAGCACCTGCTTCCAGTTCATTCTGGGGCGCTGCAGCGCCACTTGGCTTTGCCCAAAAAATTCTTTTTAAGTATTCAAGTCCAGAAAAGGTGATTTAAACCTAATCTAATGAACATGAAAATGTAATGATCGTGTAATAAGATGTTTAAACAGATTATTAAGATGTCAATTGTGGTTTTACGTAATTAATTGATGAGTTGTATATATGTTTAAACTCGTTAATTGTGAAGTTTAATAATGTGTTTAAGAGCTAATGTTTGTGATTTGATTAATATAATCAGACTTAGAGTTAAGTTAAGTTAAAAAAAAAATTTACTCATGATGATAGTTATGTTATAATTAATTAGTATTGTGAATGTAATGGTATGGAGGATTAATTGAGGAACGTGAATAGCAATTGTCTAAACTACGCACCAGACAAGTTTCCTTACCCCATCTTGATTTTTATTACGCAAGTCTTAAATCATATTCTTATGTCGAACAAGTTCGTACTTTTGTTATCCAAGTTCATAATTCCAAAATGAGATGACTTAATTCTTTGGAAGTTATACTTCGATTATTCAATGTTGATTCACTTGTATACATTTGAGCTTAAATTTTCGATTTGAATACCATTTATATTATTGCATTGAACCTTGAATGACTAGCGAACCCTTTTCGATTCGACTAGTCCATAGTTGATGAGCGTTCTAAATCCTAGAACTGTTATTGAAGCTTATCCAAACTAATCTTCCTTTGATGCGGACTCTGATGTCAAACTGAGATAAAACCCTTTATAGGGGATTATTTTACGCGTTAGCGATGAGATGTTGTGCACATACATAGTACTAAGGGCTGATCCCTCTAATTACGAGAAGTAAGGTCCATATAGTCTTACGACTGTTAAAGGTTTAAGGTAGAAATACTTGATAACCTGTGACATAGTTCTTGGTCTTGTGACCCTCAGATGTACTTTTGATTCTTGTTTTCTATCTTGATTTAAAAGCCAAGCTTTCTATTATCCAGTATCCATTGTTTACTCGCATGTTATCATTATTATTATTGTTATACTTGTGGGCAATTGTTGCTCACTCTTGCATGATAACATCGCAGCTAAGGTTGAAAGGGTTGATGAGTCATCTACCAGTAAAGGCAAAGGCAAAGTAAACAAGTGATGAAGACTGTTTATTATTATTTGAGAATGTTATTGTCAAGACTTATTATGTTATGTTTAAGACTTATTTGCTTATGATGTTTCCGCATTTGATGTTTTAAGGTTAGATAACCTGGGAATTGATTATTTATGATGTTGTAACCCCTTAAGGGGAGGATTTCTATTTTTAATTATGAGTTTCATTTATTATTGGTAGTTAGATGTGTTATTATTGGACAGTAAACACCAAATTCTGTGGAATTGAAGTACCCGAATTTGGAGGTGTCATAGGTTTCAGTTTGAAGTTCAGTTCAAGATCTAAGAAACTTAGGTTATCTTATGTAGAATTTCTAATTTTTAAGCTTCTTCAACGAGTTCAAAGTCTTTATATGAAATGCTTTGCCAAAATGTTAGGTAACAATTGAGAAGTAGCAATTAGCATAAGAGGGCTTACAATCTCATTAGCTAAAGCTTTTTTAAAAGAATAAGTTCTCATCAACAATAATTGTTTTGGCTCCCATAGAGACAGTTATTCCATATGCGCTTCACCCAGCGATGGAATTTTAATTAATGCAGAAAGGACCTTATGCCTCCTGTTATACCTTACTACCTAACATCTTTAGCAGATTACTTTCTTTTTCTTTTTTCCGGGATGTTTCCTTATCAAAATCCTTATGACATTCATGAGCCTTAATACACTGACATTTCTGTTTAGAGATTGAGAAGGTAAAATTTCTCTCTTAGATCTTATAGCTGAAAACACTTTTTATCCTTCTACTATAATTAGGTCTACAAACTTCTGTGTTTGAATTCAATCAGGGATTACCTCTTACATAATGTGAAGTGTGATTTCTTGGTTGGAACTTAGAAGTTTATAGGTGAAGAAGCATCAGCAAGTGCTTAGATATCTCGACCGAGATTTATAGAATTCAGGAATCTGGAGTAGTATAGGTTGAGAGAGGCATCCATAATGTATTACAGCACTAAACGCTTTCCCTCATTACTATCTACTGCCAGCACAAGCGAGACAAATCATGAAGTATAGCAAAACTATGTGGTGAATTTCAGTTCTTTGAGTATATTTAATCAAATTTTTAAGACGAAAATGCCAAGAGGAATTCATTTATTTGTCCATTCTCGATAGATGACTGAGCTTCACCTAAACTAATACCAAACAAGCATTCATGAAAGGTTTCTTAACAATCATCACAAACATGCCGGGGGTATAAAACATTCTAGTTAAATCCTAAGTCTGAATATTTTCTAACAATTAAACCCTTACAGATTTGGAGAAAAAATCGGAAATATGATCCACTTATCAGCCTCATGCAGTGAAGCATTTTCCAATTCAGCCATTTCCAGAGAGCTTTCAATTGTTTTCTCAGACCACATGGCAATCAACTCAAACCCTGCATAAATTTGATTGCAAGAAATCTAAGGAATTAAAGATCTAATTTATCCACACACCCAAGAGAGAGAGAGAGAGGAACAAACAATCTAGTAATCTACATTCAAATAGACTCAACAAGAGGATCCACAAGTACCAGGCAATAATAACTGCTCTTAGAGTATACTAGCGCTATGAGATAGCTTTATGTATTTTATATATTCAACTCAGCAACACTTTTTATCCTAAACAAGTTGAAAGGAAAGAAAAGAAAAGGAAAAAAAGGTCAACCTTTTAGTGGGTCCTCCGCAGAGTACCATTCACTCCAAGGACAATCCACATCCCACTGTGTTTTGCTGTGTGTGTCAACTCCAGAATCACTAGAATCAATGATTTCAGCATCAGCTCCTTCGACTTCATCGTCATCATCATAGGGAATGGTTTTGTACGTCAGTTTCATTGTCAAATTGACTTTGAAAATATGCATAGACAAGTCCAATGTGGAGAAGACCTTCATCAAAAGAAGAAGTGGTACAGTATAATGTATAAGGGAATGAGCCTAATGTAACCTAGAATCTAGATGCTCATAGAGCACAGAATTAAATTGGCTGAAGAAAATGCACAACTTGAAACATTGTCACATATATTAAAAAGATGGTGCAAGACAGGCATGCAACTATGGTCCTCACACAAACATAACCTGAAAAATAAAGTGACAAAGGAACTTACAAATTTAGAAATAAACAACTCGTATAAACCTTCCAAATGCATGAGTTTTACTGGAACCTGGCTACCAATACGATCTGACTCAAATCTTCGAGTAAAAACTGTTCCCATGTTCTGAATACCAATATAAGCTTTTCGGGAAGGATCATGCACCGGAACAAATGCTGGCCACAAGCTACATGGAACACATATTAAATGAGATCAAAATTCTACTTAAGATACTCTTGCTCTCATAGGGCTCTATTCATTAATGACAATACGAACCTAGGATGCACAAGAGACTTAGTTTTAAATTAAAAACTACAGGATTAACTGCAATAATTTGATATAACATAACAGTACTAATGTCTTTATATAATTGCATATATGATCTATACATCAATAGTTTTTTAATTATCAGTCCCACCTGGAACTATTTGACAAAGCAATGGCAACAGCACTCAGAAGTTTGCTAGCCTCAGGGGCATCAAGAACCACACCACTGGCACTTTGAGGTGCAATCACCTAATAATGCAGAAAAGAAGTAAGAAACAAGGAAAACAGCTGAAGTAATAAATAGTGTTAGATGCAGAGTTAAGAGATACCAGAAACTCCTTCACCCCAAAAGACAGCTGCAGATCATGCAAATTAAAATTCCAGTGTCCGACGCTTCCTGGACCAGCAAAAAAGTGAATCATGATAGGAAACATCAAGGAAAAAGAGCTCCCACTGGAATTGATTGTTAGAGCTTAATTGTATGTACCATTATTACTGCTTTCAAAGAAATACTCCATGCAATAGCTTTTCATGAGATACTTTAACTCAGACTTCACCTTGTATAAGTTCTTTGAGATCTCCAAACAAACTGCATTCTTTTCCTGCAAGCACACAAAGCATGAAATTCTACTGAAGTTGGAAGATATGGAGAGCAATAAGCTAACTAGCTGCTCGCTAGATTAAAATTCATAGACTGGTAAATAATAACAGAGTCAACTACTTAATGCGAATAATTCGCAAACAACCATATAATCATAGTTATCACGACGTCGCCTAAGCGTTCTGGCCCAACAACAAGTAGCATGGCGACGCTCGCCTTGGGAGAGGCTGCCAAGGCACTCGACTTGGAAGCTAGGCGTCCACAAGTCGTCACCAAGGCAACGTCGTGGACCAAGGACTTCACCCAAAACCCATGGACTTAAAAGGAGAGAAGAGAACCCAAGTATTATGCGACTTTTTCTTCTGCCGATAGCGATCAAAAGAGGTAGAGAAGAAACCCTAACCAGTATTCACGACTTCGACTTGCAGCAACAACAGCACGCCGCAGCAGTAGTCATGCACACGCATGCTAACACATGCAGCAACAAAACACAACAGCAGCGTCGCCTACTGAGGGTCACGCCGCACGCCAACATCAAACCTTTGAGTTTCATTTTTCTCTTTCAAGTTTTTCCCTCTCACACGCCCACTGGATTGTCGCGATGTTTTTTTCTTCGCTCCGACTGCTTCCCCAATTTCTCTTAATGTACGATCGGACATAATATTTTTTTCTTATCGTTTAGGCAAAATTTCATTGAATTCCCCATAGTTTGGTAGTCTATTAAATTCAGCCCTTAAGTTTTGCACTTTACAAATTTCACCTTGTTTGTATATTTGTCTTTCAGCTAGGTCCCTGTAATTTTTTTAAATTTTTTTTGAAAATAGATGTTGCAATGTCTTTTTACAAGTATTGACATAATTATATGTTTAATGGCATTCCATATTGTTAGTGAATATGTTTTGAGGTTTAATGTATATAAAATTTTATTGTCCAATGTACTTTTAAAAAAAATAAATAATGTATAAATTGTACACTGTGAACGACTTGTCGCCATACGGACGCCATGGTGGGCGCCTTATCGTCTAGGCATCCTGACGGTCAGCTACCGTCGTGCCTCGCCGAGGCGCCGTGACAACTATCTATATTAAGTCAAATGGCTACTCTTCTATTTCTACCCATATTTGCCACTTATAGGCAATAAAAACATAAGGGCCCCTACTGCCTAAATAATATAACTAGGTATAACATGTTTGCTTCAGAAAACTTTTTATAATTTAATGTTGATTCTCATCACTTTATATTATTAAAGATATCATCAAAGAAAACAGAAAAATGTACATGAAACAAAACTAGATTATTTGTCAATGAAATAGCAGAAAAAAGGCAACTTTATATTAGTTAAATGTAGGACTTTCTAGGGTCTAGATATATTACTCCCGTAGACAAGATTCAAATGTAAAGAAGTAAATTAACTTCAATCTTCTTCAGGCATTTAGGCTGCATAATTGCATTCAAATTGACTAAACAAATCATCACAGCCATGTAGACATGCAAATTGCTCTACAATATCCATGTTAATATAATTAAACTTTTGCACACATATTACCAATTAGAACATGTAAGAGAACAAACAAACAAGTTGCCTAATCCATTCAAACTTACCAACAAATTTTTGGGACCATCAGCCAACCATTGTCGACAAACCGCCTCGATTTCAGATATGAACCTACAATACATGAATACAATATCATACATTCTGCTCCTTGAGTAGGTAGAGATATTACTAGTTAAAACCAAATACCTCTCCCATGAAGAGGCAAGAGTGAAATCGTCAAAATGTTCAAACTGCACCAAAATAAATATCAATTAGTCAGCCACGGCAATTCATAATACCGAAATATCTGGTAATCATATCTTAAGTGTAAGGAACAATAAGACATAAGGCAGGCTTCAATCAACAAGCAAATGCCAACCACATGAATTTAAAATCCAATCATCACATATTTTTGAAGAATATAACATACTACAGAGGTCAGTAATAGTATAAGCTAAAATTCAATCCATTTCTCTTCTTGAGCAATTTCTAAATGCAAAGCCAAACATGCAATCAAACAGCAAAAAATAAATTGCAAAAATTTGAATATACTAGAGGGAGCTACTACGTCCGACCGAAAACAAATACCATTTTGACTTTTTGAATAATTTATAAGAATTCACATAATTTTAGAATAAAACCCTAATTATTACAAACAAACTATATCAAAAAAATACTCCTAATTACAAATTTCCTTATGTTCATAACTTGCATTAAAAAAATAGGATCTTGCAAATTAACTTCAAAAGTCAAAACAGTACTCCTCTTGTGGAATGGAGATATTAAAAAGCTAAAAGATATTATACCTCCTCTTCTTGATCCTCGTCTTCGCTAAAAGATGGTTCCTTGTTGGAGGAGGCCATTAAACATTACCTGGTAAATTAAACACCCAAAAACTTAATAAAATTTCATGATCATAAGCAGAATTACAAAATTTTCCACACAGATGCCATAGTTATTTTACTTTGAATCCAATCAATAATGATACCTCAATTCAAACTGAAAAATAGAGATTAATGAGTGTAAGTCACTTTTAGGAAGTGAGCCTGGCTGATGTGGTTGAGATTTATAGAATTGCCAGCTTCAATTCACAAGAATGAGAAGCGTATCGGTGAGGTTGAGCTCCTGAGATCTGCCCGCTCGGTGGCCGGAAAAAGAAAGACGACGGTGGTTTAGCTTTAAGGGCGAAATTCCTATGCGGTTGAGTGTTGGATATGCGGTAGTACTAATACCTTTTGTGCTCATTCTCTGTTTTTGTTAATCCAATTAACGTGAGGCCGAAAGTGTAAAATGGAATAGGGCATCGAGAGCTGAGCCCACATAATTTCTGGATTCGAACTTGAGCGGGCTGAGCCCACATGATCTCTAGTAATGGGTGTTATTTGTTTTTCTTTGTGAACTGAAAGTATATTTATATGGGCCTTATTTTTTAAATCTGATTATAATTTTTAAGCAAAATATTTATATAAATATTTGATGTTTAAAATAGCTCTACTATGGGGTCAAAATACAAATAGGTCAAATTATAAAACACTCATATCTAATTTTCATATCCGTATAGAATTTTTATGTTTAAAATGAATTTTTATATATTTTTAAATTTATTTTTTTAGCTCATATCATCGTCACAGATTCTGATCTTTTTTTCCTTCTTTCTAAACTTTCGATGCCTTGTATTAATATTCTAAGGTCAATATTATTGTACATGGGATTTTATCGATACCGGAAAGAATCTTATTAAAATATTACGAGTTAGACGTGGAAGAGTGTGAATTTAATTCATTATTTTTTTTAACTAGTTAGACAGATTTTTATTCAAAATTGCATAATTAATGATTTTGTAAAAGTTAAATTAGCAATTTTTACACCACCTTAATAGAAAAAAGTTGGTTAGTAAATGATAAATTACACAATTACAAAGGCAAAGACTCCTATTGAAGTAAACATTTTCGTTCCCTACTACTAAATTAAATGATAATTGGACATAAGTGTATTTAAATTTAATTTATTTATATTTAATCCACTATAAAGAATAAAAATATAAATAGGTGAAATTCAAATACACTTACATATTCAATAAAAAATGCGTTGTTGATCAATTAAAAACTCTTTTCAATAAGTAAGTATAAATCGAGTTAAAAGAGTGATTAAATATTAATTCTTGCAGCATTTAAAAAATCTTTCTCACATCATCGCTCACCACCAACATTACTGCCACTTTCTCTCTCTCTCTATATATTTGTTACGAAGGGTATTTGATATTTTTCTTGTGTGAAATAGTTAGGAAAATTTATTCCAAATTCCAAACAAATAAGCACCGTAAACATTGCAGGGTCCTCTTAATATATGTTTTTAGGACACATGCTAAGTACATAGTTTAAGATAATATTTTCTTAAACTGTATGTATATTTTCTTAATTTTTGTATTTGCGCCAATTTCAAGAAAATATGCACATAATCAAAAAAATATTCCCTTAAACTGTGTGCTTAGCATGTGTCCTAAGGACACATGTTAAGAAATTCCAACATTATAAAATACTTGACTTTCATTTGGGTTAATTGAATTACTAACATTTACTATATATATTAATGGGTCCTTTTAACGTGTGTTTTAAGGGCATATGCTAAACACACATCTTAACAAAATATTGTCTTGAATTATGTGTACATATTCTATTGATTTCTGTATTTACATCAAATTTAAAAAAATATAAAAATATGCACATAATTTTCTCTTAAACTGTGTGCTTTAAGAAATTCTTATATTAATTGATGATGATATATCAGCACGTACGACACCATTAACACGTTCTACGTATTGCCTCGCATCATCGTGTTTCTGGGATTAACATTAACTCATTGTTTTCCTCCTACAGCTCCAAAGCCTACCAAGCTTAAACTTTAATCTCTCTCCTTTTTCTCTCCGAGCAACAAAGAGAGAGAGAGAAATTCATTTCCATAAATACCCCTCATTTCCTTTCCTATATATTCTCTCCGCATCTCCGTCTTCCATTTGAATGAAAACAACACCTCACTAGCATAAATTCTCTCACTAGAACCCATTCCACCAAACCCACGCTTCAATTCGCCATTTCTCTTCCTCAGATTCCATACTTTTCCACTCCGGAGCTCCAATCTGTACGTTCCATTTCTTTTATCTTTGTAATCTCATCTTTTTCTTTACTTCAAGTATCTAATCATTTACAAATGATGAAGTGCTAATTACTCCTATTATTCCTGGATTACTCTATGCCAAATCTTACGATCTTGATTTTCTGTATGTTTTTGTGATAATTCTTATTTGGATGGGGTTTTGTGGATTTTCAGCAGTTTGTTGCACTATATGCTTCCTAAAAAAAGACCAGTAGAAGGAGGAGCTGTAGGGAGCGGTAACATTAACATCAGTAGTAGTGATTCAGAGAGCTTTCTCAGGAGTAATAAGACCGGTTGTTTGATCTCTCCAATTCTCACCGCCACCACTGCAGTTAGCAAGAAGAGCGGCGCCGGGGACTCTAACAACAGCAGCGCCGTACTTGGCAACATCGGAGGAAGCAGTAGTGTTATTGAACCGTCTATACCGAATATGGCTTTAGATAATGGAAATCGGCAAGACATCGATGAAGATCTTCATAGCAGACAGCTGGCCGTGTACGGCCGCGAGATGATGAGGCGCCTTTTTGCCTCTAATGTCCTTGTCTCCGGCATGCAAGGCCTTGGCGTTGAAATCGGTATGGAATCTATTAAGAGTGTCTGTTTAGGAATTTGTTCCCATCTGAAACGGTTTGGATTCAAAGATTATTCGTGTTTTATTAGTTGCTCATTTTGTTCTAATCCATATGTTACTTTTGAGGCTTTATAGTTTATGCAATTTTTCCTACATGCTAGTTGCACTCACTATTGTTTTCGAGTCCTTGACGAGAAATTAGTGAGTAGATAGGTTCATGATTTGGAATTATTTCTTGATTTTTATGCTTTGGTAATTTGTTTATGTTTTAAACGGGTATGGATGTATAGGCCGTTTTGCTTGTCACTTATTTATGGTTGCAGTTACAATAAAACATTCCCTTTAAAGTTTAAACAACTACTATTGATATTTTTTTTGTTTTGTTTGTTTGGATTGACAGCTATTCTTCTTGTTATACTCACTGTTGATTATTTTTGTATCCTGTATGCTACTGAATTTTGCTCTACTTCACATGTTAATTTAGGGTTGTAGTTATGTAACTAATCTAACTTGCCCTGGGAAAAAATATATTTAGGGTAGGGTTGCTTACTAGCTTTTATAGTGTTTGCAGCAGTAGTGTTTAGTGCTTTTGTCCACGTGGTGCGTTTAAGCTTCAAACGTTGTGTTTGAGAGCTAAATAAGTTGAATTTTGCGCTCCATAAGCTGGTAGACGAATAAGCATTTAATGTTCCAACATATGATTATGATCCTTCTTGACTAGATAGATTACTGTTGTGGAATGAAATTTTCATATCTTTGCATTGCAAAATTGAATGACGGTTTTTTTATTTTATGTAATTATATTGAAATCACATGCAGCAAAGAACCTCGTACTTGCTGGTGTCAAGTCTGTGACATTGCATGATGAAGGGAATGTGGAATTGTGGGATTTGTCCAGCAATTTCATTTTTACAGAGAATGATGTTGGTAAGAACAGAGCACTTGTTTCCGTTCAAAAGCTGCAGGAGCTCAACAATGCTGTGGTCATTTCTACCTTAACCACAAGATTGACTAATGAGCAATTATCTGATTTTCAGGTAATTGCTGCACTCAAATTTACATGAATCAGTGATTAATTTCTTTGTTTATAAATGCTAGTTATTGTGTTCATTTCCTACCTTTACTTCTTTGTATTACTTTATCACGCATCAGTTATTTGCACCCAGACTTTACTCTTTTTGTTTCCTAAATACATATAGATTACAAAATATATATGATGCCCATTGAGATGATGTTCCTTTTTCATGAATTTGCAGGCTGTGGTTTTTACTGATATTGACTTGGAGAATGCAATTGCATTCAATGATTATTGTCATAATCATCAACCACATATTGCATTCATAAAGACTGAAGTAAGAGGTCTCTTTGGTAATGTGTTCTGTGATTTTGGTCCAGAGTTTACTGTAGTTGATGTTGATGGCGAGGAACCTCACACGGGTATTATTGCATCCATCAGTAATGATAAGCCTGCACTTGTATCGTGTGTTGATGATGAAAGGCTTGAGTTCCAGGATGGGGATCTTGTTGTGTTCTCAGAAGTTCGGGGGATGACGGAACTTAATGATGGAAAACCGCGGAAGATAATTAATGCAAGGCCATATTCTTTCAGTCTTGAGGAGGGTACTACAAATTTTGGTGCATATGAGACGGGAGGTATTGTCACTCAGGTGAAGCAGCCTAAGGTCTTAAATTTTAAGCCATTAAAAGAAGCACTCAAGGAACCAGGCGAATTTTTGCTGAGTGATTTCTCCAAGTTTGACAGGCCACCTCTGTTGCACTTGGCTTTCCAAGCACTTGACAAGTTTGTATCTGAATTAGGACGCCTCCCAGTTTCTGGTTCAGAAGAAGATGCACAAAAGCTTATATCCATTACCAGCAACATCAACAAGAGCTTTGGAGATGGAAAACTGGAAGATATTAACCCAAAACTTCTGCAACACTTTGCATTTGGTGCCCGAGCTGTGTTGAATCCTATGGCTGCTATGTTTGGTGGAATTGTTGGTCAGGAGGTTATGAAAGCATGCTCCGGAAAGTTTCATCCACTTTTCCAGGTTATTTTTTTCCTATAAAATACTCTTTGATTAACATTGTTTCATCATCCCCACATTGTACAGTTTGGGCATTTCAGTTGCATAAACTGTGAGTCTTCAGTATTGGGCTTAATTCATTTTCAGCATATTCTTCCAAAGCACTTTATTTTCGACACGTTATCATTTTTTACCTATTTTTCCTCCCTCTCTCTATACAGTGTAGTTTTTTTTACTATATAAGTTGACTGTCAATTTTTTTCCATGTATTTTCTGCAAATGTGTCTGCAGTTCTTCTACTTTGACTCAGCTGAGTCTCTTCCTACCGAGCCACTGGAACTCGGTGACCTCAGACCATTGAACAGCCGTTATGATGCACAAATATCAGTTTTTGGAGCAAAACTTCAGAAGAAACTGGAAGATGCTCAGGTGTTTGTTGTAGGATCTGGTGCACTGGGCTGTGAGTTCCTGAAAAATTTTGCTCTGATGGGAGTTTCATGCAACAGTG
This sequence comes from Panax stipuleanatus, assembly GCA_020205555.1. Lineage (NCBI taxonomy): Eukaryota > Viridiplantae > Streptophyta > Magnoliopsida > Apiales > Araliaceae > Panax > Panax stipuleanatus. The sequence continues at coordinate 162,149,558 of CM035115.1, read as the reverse complement.
GAGGGAAGCTGACAGTCACTGATGATGACGTAATTGAGAAGAGTAACCTCAGTAGGCAATTTCTGTTTCGTGATTGGAACATAGGGCAGGCCAAATCCACTGTTGCCGCTACTGCTGCTGCATTGATAAATCCTAGTCTTCACATTGAAGCATTGCAGAATCGAGTGAGTCCTGAGACGGAGAATGTTTTTGATGATACCTTCTGGGAGAATCTAAGTGTTGTTGTAAATGCCCTGGACAATGTCAATGCTAGACTGTATGTTGATCAAAGATGCTTGTATTTTCAAAAGCCACTTTTAGAGTCGGGAACCCTAGGAGCCAAGTGCAACACTCAGATGGTCATTCCTCACTTGACTGAAAACTATGGTGCTTCGAGGGATCCGCCAGAGAAACAGGCGCCCATGTGTACTGTCCATTCATTCCCACACAACATTGACCATTGTTTGACATGGGCGAGATCAGAATTTGAGGGTTTGCTTGAGAAAACACCTGCTGAAGCGAATGCCTATCTTTCAAATCCAAACGAATATACTTCTGCAATGGTGAATGCTGGTGATGCTCAGGCCAGGGACAACTTGGAACGTGTTCTTGAGTGCCTCGACAAGGACAGATGCACAACATTCCTAGACTGCATTACATGGACCCGCCTAAGGTACGTTGTTTATTTTTTCTGTTCTTTTCTCTGTGAAGTGCACTGTCACGTCACTGTTTCTGATAATTTTTGTTCTGTCTTTAGGTTTGAAGATTATTTTTCTAACCGCGTAAAGCAGTTAATTTTTACTTTCCCTGAAGATGCTGCAACCAGTACTGGGGTTCCATTTTGGTCGGCCCCTAAGCGCTTTCCCCAGCCACTTCAGTTCTCTACTACTGATCTAAGTCACCTGCATTTTGTCATGGCGGCATCCATACTATGTGCTGAGACATTTGGCATCTCTATTCCTGATTGGGCTAAGCACCCTAAGACGTTGGCGGAAGCTGTTGATAAAGTGATGGTCCCTGAATTTCAACCAAAGGAAGGTGTCAAAATCGAGACTGATGAGAAGGCTACTAGCCTCTCTACTTCTTCTATAGATGATGGTGCAGTTATCAACGAATTAATCATGAAGCTAGAGCAGTGTCAGAAAGTTCTGCCCTTCGGGTTCAGGATGAAACCAATTCAATTTGAGAAGGTTTCTCCTTCCCAACTCTGAAATTACTTTTGTATATCCATTATGGTTCATTTTCCATCATTAGTCAACATATAGTGTGGAGTATGTATGCCTTCTAGTCTGAGTACTCATTGTTATATGACAAGTATTTCAGACTATTTGAAAAGTATTGGTCTTAAATTCATCTAGTAGTGTGCCTGACGTTGCATATTTCATATAATGCAGGACAATGATACAAATTACCACATGGACATGATAGCTGCACTTGCCAACATGAGGGCAAGAAATTACAGAATACCCGAAGTTGACAAGCTGAAAGCCAAATTTATTGCTGGAAGAATTATCCCTGCAATTGCAACCTCCACATCAATGGCCACAGGTCTTGTCTGCCTGGAGCTTTACAAGGTTCTGAGTGGAGGGCACAAAGTGGAGGACTATCGCAACACATTTGCAAACCTAGCTCTACCTCTGTTTTCCATGGCTGAGCCTGTCCCCCCTAAAGTCGTTAAGCACCAAGACATGAAGTGGACTGTCTGGGACAGATGGATTGTTAATGGCAATCCTACATTGAGGGAGCTTCTCCAGTGGCTTTCCAACAAAGGGCTGAACGCCTACAGCATTTCATGTGGAAGCTGTCTGCTCTACAATAGCATGTTTCCTCGGCACAGGGACCGAATGGACAAAAAGGTGGTGGATTTGGCAAGGGAAGTGGCTAAGGTGGAGCTCCCATCTTACCGTCGGCACTTGGATGTTGTGGTGGCATGTGAGGATGATGAAGACAATGATATCGACATACCTCAGATATCCATTTACTTCCGTTAGCTCTTTCTTTCTGAATATTCGAACTCTTTGCTAGCTCACTGATTCTGATTAAGTTGATGAGGGTACACAAATATTACTTCACCACATATATACTTTCTCATGCATATATCTAGAGTAACACTGATCCTCTCGAGTAGTGTATACATAAGTAGTGCCCTTATTATGATTAAAGAAAGTGGGGGTGTTAATTAGCTCTTCTGCAGAGCTAAGCTGTGGTGTGATTGTTTGCAGTCTAATTAATTTTTGTTCTACTTGATGGTGGTTGATACTTGCTATACAAACATGAAGCATTTTGGTTTTGATGGATATGTTAAGTAGGTTTACCGTCGTTGCATAACCATTCATATTTATCTTGCATCCCCATCTCTTATGCTTGTATAAGTGAGTAGCGCCTCCTGATTCTCATTTTTGAAAGATAGACCTTCAGTTGTTCGGATCTGCATGTTTAAAAAAAAAATAAAAAATTTAAAATCAGCACAAAATCGTAGTTGAAGATGAGTCTGGTAAATTAGAATATAGCGCCAGGCTTGGCTTCTAATAGAGAATCTTTAGAGTATTTTTCCTTCATACTTTATATTGTTTCGTATTTTCAAGGCAATGATTTCTTTTGTGTTACCTGGAAGAAAAAAAGATGGTTCTCTTGCATTTTTGTATTGGGTTTGCCCGTAAGGGGCTATCACAAAGTGAAATGAGATGGTAATAGTTACTCCCTCCCTCCCACAAAAAAAATTCCCATTTTTTTAATTAATCTATTTGTAAAATTCAAAATTTATATGAATATATATAATTTTTTATTTTATTTTTGCTAAATTGAATATATATGATTTTGATTAATGCGATAGTCAATATTGCAAACTAATTAAAAAATATCACTAATTACAAAAAAAAATCAAAAATTTAAATAAACTCGCATCACATTTCGAAATTTAGGATTTATCAACTCAATAGGATTCTTTTTGTGGACTGAGGGATACTAATAATGCCTTCTTCTGAAACAAAGATGATAACAGAGGAATAGGTATAATGGTAATTCAACTGAAGTTAGGGTCTTAAAACAAACAAAATTCATGTAAATGTCAGTTAAGTTGAGCTGTGTAGCTGCTATATAGTGCTCAGGACAAACCTCCCCCAAAACAATTACACTTCGGTTCATAAATATATATATATATATATATATATAGGGTTCCCATCCGTAGTAACGGTTTGTTACGGACACTGTTCAACAACTATATTTTGTGTCGTAGATTAAAAGATTGAAAGGCTAAGATTAATTGCATTACCTCTCTGCCGCAGGAGTCCTGTAGCGGCAGGCCCTTTTGCCAAATTCTCATATGAAAATTACTATATTGCCCCTCCAAATATATCTCCACATATATAACAGCCGCCGGCAGGGCTGAATTTGATCTGTACATGCCCCTCCTCCATGTATTGTTATTAATGTTATTACTATAATTATTATTATTATTACTATAATAATTATTATTATTACTACAATTATTAATATTATTATTATTACCATTATTAGTATTATTATTATTATTATTATTATTATTATTGTTATTATTATTGTTATTATTATTATTATTGTTATTATTATTATTGTTATTATAAAAGAGATTATTATTATTATTATTATTATTATTATTATAAAAGAGATTATTAATAATAATAACAACAATAATAATAATACTACTAATAATAATAGTAATAATAATTATAGTAATAATACTAATAATAATAATAACAATAATACTAATAATGGTAATAATAATAATATTAATAATTATAGTACTCCCTCCGTCCCAAATTAATTGCTCAGTTTTGACTTTTTTTAATCAAATTGACTATTTTTTAAAACTATTTTGTATACCATTTTTGCCAAAATATAGGTGAAGAAGTTGTAACAAAAATATATATATACAATTTACTACTAATACCAATTTTTATAATGTTAAAAATATATTTATACATGCTTAATTATTATTTTTAAAAATAGTCAATTTAACTATAAAAAAATCAAAACTGAGCAATTAATTTAGGACGGAAGAAGTAATAATAATTATTATTATAGTAATAACATTAATAACAATACATGGAGGAGGGGCATGTGTACAGATCAAATTCAGCCATGCCGCTACATGCTCTCGCGGCAAGGCAGCTTTTGTATATGTGGAGATATATTTGGAGGGGTAGCATAGTAATTTTCATATGAGAATTTGGCAAAATAGCTTGCCACTACAGGCTCCTGCGGCAGGGAGCTAATACAATTAATCTTAGCCTTCAAATCTTCTAATCTACGGTGCAAAATATGATTGCTGAATAGTGTCCGTAGCAAATGGTTGCTACGGATGGGAACCCATATATATATAAATGCAAATCATGTAGTGTATAGGTGAAAGGCTGCATCAGCCGTATATACAATCACTGTAGCCTGTCAGCTTTTATCAGCACCTTCATCAAATACACCAGCGTCCCCAGCAACTCTGAATTCCAGTTGCTTCTGATGTTTCAGACGGCGACGCTCATCTAAGCTTTCCCAACCTTCAAACTGCAAAAGGATATTATAATTACAAATTCAAATATATAGTGAAAAAAAATGTTAGGATTGTCATTGACTGAGATTATAGGTAAGAAACCTCGCGGAGAAGATCCATTGTTATTTCTGTGCCATGGAGCTCCAGGGTCGAGAGCTGGGTGCACATTTTCAGCAGCGTAGCTGGGAGAGATTTCAACCCATTGTTGTCAAGATACAAAGCCTGGAAGTAAATATAGGTTTAGTCAACGTTTCAATTTAGGGATGATCACCAACAATGTCCCTACATGATGACTGAAAGATGGAATTTACAATAGGCACTAATTTGAACATTAATTAATATAACCATGTTTTAAGCTTTTGTTTCTTGGAAAAAGTGTCTCTGGTATACAGTATACTATATGAGATTCATATGATACAGTGTTGTTTAAAGTTAACATTCAATTTGACATGATGTTTGTGTCAATCCAATGTTTTGGTTTTGAGGATGAGTTTTACAAATGTGATTCTCGTATTAGACTTTCTTCAACTAGGTTTACCCAAGACGGAACAAAATGACATACATAAGCCCAGAATCAAAAGGATAATACCTTTATTCTTTTTAATAATAAAAACAAGTGTTCGACATCTTTGCCATCTAATTTTTTTTTTTTAAAAAAGAGTGTGTGAAATCATAAACTAAAAAATTTAAGCAAGATTTAAATCTGCCTGCCATGCTGCGCAGTTATCACATTGAAAGGCTGTCTTGGATGGCCATGATTAAGCAAAAGGAAAAGGAAAAGGAAGAGAAACACTAAAAAAGAGGAAGATATATGGACCTTCAGATTCCGTAAATTGCCAAATGATTCTGGCAACTCTACCAACAAATTTGATGAAAGATCAACCTGCATCACATCAAAAACCAAGTGAAAAGCCAACTTAAAAACACACATGCACACACAGAGAGGGTACCCTACCTCAACAAGGGAAATGCAGCTACCTATACATGACGAAATGGTGCTAATCCTACACAGAGCAAGATGCCAGTTAGAATATCAGAACAAATTTCATGAGACATCAAGCTCAAGTGAAATGGTAAGAATAATCTTTTAAGCAAACAAGGTCATTATAATATAATTTTGTCATCGTGCACTGCAATCAACAAACAAGTAATTGTAAAATCTATCATTCATAACATCGAATAAAAATGCAAATAACTGTTCCATTCCACTGATTGTAAGAAGTAAAAGAAAAATTAAAACAAAAAGGGAGTCCAACGAATAAAGTTCCTTAGTCATCTATGGCAGTTGACTGAAAAAGATGCTCAGGAGAATGAAACAGACTAAGGTCTAATCAATCTGTACTCATATTACCTATTATTGTTGGCTTTTAAAACCTGAAGCTTAGTAAGAAGTCCTATTTCACTAGGGAGACAAGTCAACTTGTTGCTCGCAAGATGAAGTTGACTTAGGCATGTTAAAGCACCCAATGCAGAAGGCAAACTTGTCAAACTGCACAAATCATAAGAGAAAATAGTTAGTACAACATAACAAAATGTTCTGCAGATTTCATAAATTGAATCTGCCACTGTTCACATGCATACACTTCACTCATGACTTTTCTCTAACTAATAGTCTCCAACATAGACTCAGATCTTCGAGAGTTTGTCTAACTGGTCTGAGTTCCTCTAAAAAAAGAGGAGGGAAAAAGGAGAAGCAACCTATTTTCCTAATGACTGTATCAAACGAATCTTTTCAACGAGTTTTCTATAGTAAGAATTGCAACTCAGCATCGACGTGGCGATCCAGCCAAATCCAAGGGGACCAAGGGCAAGCCCGACCTTAGCTACTTTACCTTGCCTAATTCAGAGTGTCCTCCCTGATTTGAGAATAGGGTCATTTCTGTATGGGTTCTAAGCAACAGAAATGAGCAGAAGTGGTAGTAAATCGTGACTAACTTTTACTATATCAACATGGCTATTTGCTAGCATATTACTCTGAGTCTTTGATACTCTTAAACACATAAATATTCTCTGACAATCAGAAACCTTACTTTCAGTATCTTGCGATAACGATAAAACAAGAAAAAAATGGGAAAACCATCCTTCTGCGGGAAGGACACAGATTCTATTTTTTAGGTCATGTGAGACGGACTGTAAAATCTCAATTTCTGACGGTGTTATTATCATCTAAGCTTTACCATATACAAGTGGTAAACCAAATCTTAACATCATATATAAAATATTGTTTCCAGAATTGCATATCATTAACAAAAGTGACAGGTTCTGTACAAGTTATTGAGTTCTTGGTATGTGATCACTCCTCAAATTTCCAGCTATTTCTTACCAATCATCTACTGTGACCATTTGAGTCCCCAAGTACAGTTGTGCATTTGGGGGGTGTGGGTGGGTGGGTGTGTGAGTGAGAGAGAGAGAGAGAGTACACTGCAAAAACATTATGATCATGTTATGTAGTCTTTTAAGAACATATGGAAAGGACTCATCAAAGTAGCATGAGGGGAAGGGCAGGCTTACTGATTTTGGCTCAAAGACATAAAAGTTAGAGACCTCAATGATGATAGTCCTTCCCAGTTGATGGACTCGTCTGATATGTTGTTAGGAATTCAGGAACAGTTTCTGCCACAATCCAAATGAAGAGGAAAAACAAACTTTTATAGAAGAGAATTTACTTGAGCAGCTCAAGTGGATAACTATAATGAAAATGAAGAGCTCTGTCTACCTGCACGGAAGTCAGACAACTAATACTAGCTGGAACGTCTTGTATGAAGTTGTGGCTGAGATCAAGTACTCTTGCAGAAGGTCCACAAGTCAAGACTTCATTAGGTATGGCCTTTCAAGTTCCATCAACAATGTAATAATTAGTTTTCAAACACATACCGTTATAGGTTGAAGTATAATCCTTAGTGTAGTTTCCTTCGTTTCTATTAATTTTTTCATCCTGATAAGCCTCTTTAGAATAATCTTTCTAATAAATAGACATCTGCGACTCCATTAAGTAAATAATTTGGCAGGAGAAAAAATGCACTATCAGTGAGTACTTGCGAGTTTCTTTCTTTCTTTATTTTTCAATATAAGCTTCTTATTTGTGATAAAAAAAAATCTCTTCATAATCCGGGCAATATAGTAGTTGATTTTAGCATAATAAGTTAATAAAAGACACAGGTCAACAATGTTTCAAAACAGAATGATTGCACAATCCGCAATTTAAAGAAAATAATTATTGAACATAAGCGCAAACCTAAAATGCATAACTTAAAAGTTGATCTTAATAAAGAAACTGCCCCATAAATGACCTAAACTATTCTTTCTTTGGAAGTGCAACTATATATTCAGATGCACAACCCCCTCCCCAAAACACAAACTGAAATGAATCAAATCAAAGTTCGTATAAGTAATACACAGTTACACACACTACATCACAATACAATTTTCTGGTCTTTGTTATACCTTGAGGTCTGATTCAGACAATGCTAAAACCCCAGTAGCCTTCCACCGCTCGAGTTGAGTCTTTTGAACGGAAATATCTTTTTTCTCAATATTTCTTCTATTACTTTCAGCCATTCTCTTGGGCAATGCTGGAGCTTCCTTTTTAATTGGACCATCCTATTTATACGTATCCCATAAATTAAACAAGATTCATGGGTTATGAAAATAGAAATGATTAAAAACAAATTCAATACCCACTATCAGATATGAAATTTATGTGTAAAACATGATTTTTTATATATATAATAATCAGAAGGAAATGTTTCAAAAATACCCCTTGGTGTAGACCCTGAGAAGCCATGAGCATAATCTTGGACCCATTTGTGATATCTGAAGATCTCAAATTCATTTCATCCACCAGAAGTTTTCCTAAAAATCATCAAAATTAGTTTTTTCACTCCATTATATATGTATATATATAGATGGGGGTAAAAATTACCGCGGGAGATGAGTTTCTGACCGCGAGGAAGGACATTGGTGAGGGGTTGAAGGAGAGATTTGAGGTCTTTAATGGTGGAATCTGCTGAGAGATTGATGGGTATAGATCTTCCGCTAAACTTGACCGTTATCTTAATCAAATTATGGGTTTCTTTATCTTCAATTTCACCCGTCGCTTCGCCTTTATCCATTTCCCCTCTTCTAGGTTTCTTGTTCCCTGAACCTCTGAGGGAGAGTTCTCAGAAAAGACTTTCCCAGCAAACGCTATACGATTACAATATTCTCTAAAAATGTTATTTAGTATTATAATGACCCCTTGAATTAAGCACAATTCCATGAACTTCCCCTAAATTTCCAACATTTTTCTTGTTGCTCACAAGTCTTGAACAAATAATACTATCTCTGTCTCCAAAAAGACGAACAAAGTACAATTTGTACACATATTAAAAAAATAATAAAAAAAAAAGTTCCAAATTTATTTCTAATGGTCCACAAGATTATATAAAATATTAATACTTTTATTTTTTATACTAATGGATTTCACTAAATGACTTGGTTACTCTTTAATTTATGTATTTTATCTCATTTTTTAGAGACAAAAAGTTTATACATTTAGTCATTCTTTTGGGAACGGATGAAGTACTTACTATTTTCATTCCATAATAATAGTCGTTTTAGTTTCATGTACATGAGTTAAAACAGTCATTTAATACTATCAATTAATAATTAAAATTTGTATGAAATTTCATCACTATTCCTTTATGGGAATTGAATACTACTAATATAAGAGAGAAAATTTATTGGGACAGTCATATAAGTTAGGGGTGATATAGAAAAGTAAATAATTTATTCTCCTAAAAAGTTGTAAACGATAAATAAATTAGAACAAATTTTTTTATTTAAAAGTCAATTATTATAGAATGGAAATAGTAATGATTATCAATAATATACTTACATGTAATTTCATGCATATATAATACTCTATCCTTCCATTATAAAAGTCTTAGTTGATTTTTTGCAAATATTAACAAAAAGAGGATAAAATGATAAAATTATCAATATTTAAATTATCATTTAATTGCATACTTTTTTACACATGATTAGTAATACTCCGTGAATATACATAGAGAATATAAATATGACAATTAATACTAAAAGTATTATAGGAAAATTATTATAAAAAATAATTTATTTAAGATAAATAAACATTTAAGTTATGACTATCAAAAATAGTAATCAAGATTTTTATTTTGGGACAAAAGGAGTAATATTTTTAATATTTGTATGAGTCGTTGAATTTTTTTGTCAAATGTTTAACTAATATTGTAGTTTTTCGTTCTAGATGTACATGTAAGTTGTATTCTATCCATTATTTTAAAATTTCAAGTTAATTTATGAAATTTTAATGTTCAAAATTAACAGTGGCTCATTTAAGTTTTAAATATTAAAAATATGGTAATTAAGAATGAGTTTAAAATAACTATATATATATATATTGAAATAAAATAAACTAATGTCAATTTATAATTTACTTTTTTTATAAATTAAAGTTAAAATTTATCTCTAATTTTGTTAAAACCATTGAGAAAATGAACTATTTTCACTAGATATATAATCTTTTTTGTTTTAAGTAGTGAGTATTATTTTGGGCTTCAATGGCCTACATAAGCAATTAAGAGTAGAATATAGAATATTCGAAGGGGTTAATAGTTTGGTGACGACTAAGCATGTGATATTGGGTTCAAGGACAGACAAATGCATCAAACTTTTCAGACTCCACTACAAATTTTCAGCTTTAACAATGACGCATGCAGTCCTACAAAAACACCTTCTGTACTTTTCAATAAATTACTGCTATATATTACGGTCCCCTCAACAACCTCTGCTTGTTTATTTTTTTTTTAAAAGAAATAATTAGCATGAAGTTAATTTTGATAAATTGATTAATACAATATCGACAAATAAGTCAGGAGATAATTTCTCTCACTGCGTGTCAGCACTGTATTGGTCAATTGATCAACTTATCATGAAATTAACTTCATATAACCGGATCTTTTTTTTAACCTTTTTTTTTGTGTGAAGGTTATAACTTATTACAATAATTTATCTTAATCGAAGAAAAATGCGTTTAAATGGGAGAGATGATAAGTTATTCTTTAAATTTTTTTACGTGTGTTTTTGATACTCCTACACAATAAGTCTAGGGGGACATTGTTTTTGTGACAATTCTAACGATATTTTTTTAGTACCTCCATTGTTTTGTGTAAAAATTTTCGTTGGAATAAATACTATATATTTTTGGGAGGTACTAAAAAAAATGTCCCTAGAAATGTTGCTAAACCAATGTCGTCGTAGAATGACTCATTTTTACATGGTTCTTTCTCAAATGAAAGTGGGACCTATTTTATGCTGATGTGAGAGAAGACCATGTGAAAATATACAAAATACATGTGGAAATATGGATTCCCTAATTCTTTTTCAGGTGGTTAATATAGTTCAGTTTCATGATATAATATAGTGTTAATTAATAGATATGTAAATGAATTTCCAAGTTAATTTCTTATGCAAATTTCTTTGGGGTAGGTTGGTGGGTTAAAGAGAGGCTCTAGTAATATATCCTAAAAAATGGCATATCACAAAGAAAATCATATATCCATCTTCAATTTAAAGAAAATCAAGAGGTTTGACATCTAGTAACAAATTGTGTAATTCTTATTTATCATGGTAAAGCTATTTAATTATTGAAAGGGTTGATTTTCTTCTAAATTATCTACCCATGTTGATATGTGATGGTGTGAAATGTTCGTTTTACACATCATCTTTTTATAATTTATTATTTTCTATAAGTTTGCATTATCTCTATTTCTTAAACAAATTATGTGAAATTAATATTATGTTTTTGAGTTTTGGATGAAACTTAAATTTTGTTAGGAAAGAAAAGGGAAAACATTGCAAGTATTTTTTTATATTTTGTTGTTGAGTTTTTAAAGAAGAAACATAAATATAAAAAAAACTTAATTTTGTATTTAGATACTATTTTATCCTTAAAATTTTAGAATACACATGGAAAAATAATTGCAAAAGAAATGTAAGATGGCATATGTTTGACTAGGTTCAAGCCCAACTAAACATGTAACACCAAAATCCATTTGAAAACAATCAAAAATCAATTATCCCCACCTTCTAATTGATTTAGAACTATAAGATTTAGGTAGAATCTCAATCTCTCATCCACCTTTAATTTTCCATCATTACTTTACTTAATTAGACCTCTCTTGGATGATGTTAAGGGGTTCAAATTTTTTAATTTAAAAAGTGTATCAAATGATGTGTGATTATAGAAAAATTCTATTGGGATATAAAAATTGAACATGAAAATTATAAAATACTTATGTTCAATTTTAATGTCCACGTAAAAGAGCTATCATAATATTGATGGGATAGATCAATATTAAAAAATATGTCAAATGATGTGTCATGTATTGGTGAAATAGATCTCTTATGAGATTTATTAAGTCATAAATTATTATTAAAATATTTAATATCATCTCATTTGAGAACATTATCCCAACATCTTAATAATAATTGATATAGAGGACAAAAAGACAAAATTACCCCACCCAACTAACTTAACCAACCATCACTCTTTTAGCCAATCCCCCTCCGTACCCTTCCTTCTGCCAAACATTTCATTTCCTCTCTCTCTAGTCCCAACCGCGGAAAAAGGAAAGAAAAAACAGAAAAAGAATAGAAAGGAAAAGAAAAGCTGACCCATCTCTTCTTTCTCTCTCCTCTGTACCTAAACTCTGCAAATTTCCGCTGAAAAAACCAAAAAAAAAAACCCACCCCCCAAATTCCCCTCTCTGATTCCGCCATTGAAGCTCAATAACATCTAGCTAGCCTCATGTGGCGATCCCGAAGTAAATCAAGCGCTCGGATTCAAAGAACTTTCTCCAAAAATTTCTCTTTCAAAGACATCGAATCCCTCTGTTCCGACGAGAATAAGAACAACAACTCTGGCCCAATCCCATCTCCAAACCCGAATCCGATTCCCTCATCCTTCAAATCCAACCACAACAAACCGTCCGTCTTCCACCGTGTCCTCCGCGCCAACACTGTCCTCCGCGCACTCGGAGCTCCTCCTCCATCGTCAGCTCCGGTTCCACCACCGGAACCCGAGCCGACACCCTCATTACCGCCGCACAATGCGGAAGCCGAGCAACCTGAGCCGTCGATCTCAATCCCGGGCGCGGAGAAACGAATAGTCGTATATCTGACGAGCCTCCGCGTGGTCCGCTCGACTTTCGAGGACTGCCGGACCGTCCAATCGATCCTACGCGGATTCCGCGTGACTGTGGACGAGCGAGATCTGTCAATGGACTCGGTCTTCATGGAGGAGCTGAAAAGGATTCTCAACATTCACGAAAAGACAAAATTAGCCCTGCCTAGGGTTTTCATCTGCGGCAGGTATATTGGCGGCGCGGAGGAGGTCCGGCAGCTGAACGAGACCGGCGAGCTGAAGAAGTTCGTGGAAGGATTGCCGGCGGCGGAGACCGGGGTTTGCGAGGGATGCGGCGGCTACAGATTTATCCTCTGCGTCGAGTGTAGCGGAAGCCACAAGTGCTATACGGAGAAAAGCAGTGGATTTAGGAGCTGCACGGCGTGTAATGAGAATGGTTTGATCAGGTGCCCTTCTTGTTCTTGTGCGCCAATTTGAACCGTCTGATTTGACGAATTTGACTCCTACTTTAATTAATCATAAGAATTTTATATAAGATTAGGAGGGATTGAATATGATACAACGGGGAGTACAATTATGTAAGCATGTAGTATAATTTGTAAAGCAGTGACATTTTTTGGTCGGAGCTCCCACATATCCATTATATAAAACCCTTTTTATATATATATATATATATATATAATTTCGTAATTTTTTTGTATCAATACATATCATGGTTTATACCATTCTTCACACACCTAAACACACTGAGAACACACATTTAAATTAAGGAATTAAGTGGGGGGAAATCCCTATTTTATATCAATGAGCTTCTTCTCCTCGTAGCTTCCTTTTTTTAATATTTATTTCTCCCCATTATGTTTCTAGAATTCTTCATATTTAGAATTTTTTTACTGAGAAATGAGGTTAAAAAGTTGTATGACGTGGTAATATGCTTTTGAAACTTATTAAATTTAGGAATTTCTTAACATGTGACCTTTAGGCACATGCTAAGCACATTGTTCAAGAGAATATTTCTTGAATTGTATGTTTATTCTCTTGAACTTGTTACAAATGTATAAATCAAGAGAATATACACACAATTTAAAAAAATATTCTCTTGAACTGTTTATTTAGCATGTGCCTTAAAAGACACATGTTAAGAGGACCCTTAAATTTATAAGATGGTATGAAGCCAGTTAACAGGTAAGTTTTAATACATAGTTTGAAAATTTTGTAATAAAACTGGTTAATAATGTTATCCCAACATAGATAGGGTGGTCCTAACAATAATATGCAAAAGTCAAAGTTTGAAAGCGGTACCATGTTTCCTGGATTTTTATAAGAGATTTTCTTTTACAAATTTATTAAGAAATGCCCAAGTTTGTGACCCGGAAAAGTTCACGTTGTCTCAATTAATTGGGGTAGTTGGGCTTGTAGACATATTATATTAAGGTTATTCTTACAAGATACAAGTGTCTATCCGAATATCGAACGATTAATATATTTTGTTCGCAATTTAATTTTTAGTATTCGACAGTTTAATACTGTAGACGGAACAAATGTCCAATATACTCTCATTTTAAAAGTCTCTAATTCGGAGTATTAAATTGTGTATGTTAAATATGGTCGGTCAATTGGGAAACGACGTCGTTTTTAAATAAGTGTATGACGCTAAGTATGCCTGACTAATTGGAAAATCGACGTCAAGTATGTCTGACTAATTGAAAAATCAAAGTCGCATTGTAACACTACAGTCCCACATCGAAAGATAAGAGAAAAATTTGTCTGCATATAAAGAAATAAGTTACTACCAATAGTACCTTCAATCATAACTTTTGAGTGAGCCTGCGGTGGGCTAAGATGACTCAAAAAGATAATATTGGGTTAGTAGTTTAAGTCCTTATTTTGATGAATTTGATTCGATTCGAACTTGTTACACGTATTTTTCTTTGGTCAAGATCATATGTAAAGGAAAGCTAATGGTCTTGCATTTTCCCATCAGCCAAATTTTTTGAAGATGTGGGGTAAAGCAACCTTTGCATAGAATGGGTTTTATCCTCTTGGCTCTCTTCTGCCAATCGTTCCCTGTGTATTATACATTCAACTTGGAGGAGGAAAAAATGTTACTGACATTTTTGCTTTACATAAATATCCTTTATGTAGAAGGAACGAGCACAAATATTGATCTTACAAGTACTTTCAGAAGTTTTTGCTACTAGATTAGTTAGGCTTTTGAATTTCAGGACATGTTAAATATCAAATTTAGATTGCAGTATCCTTTTTCATTTCCCAGAATGAGAATTAAACGAATAATCACATTTTTCGTGATCCAGTCTTGTTCATAAAAGACATTTAAAAATAGAAAATTGTTAAATTCACAACTGAAATAGTTTTTTTCACAATAAAAGTGTCACTATAAATTTTATAGCGGTTATTTTCACCGTCACTATACATCTAAAGCGATATTTTTTTGTGGAAGTAACAAAAAGTGTCGTGAATTTAACAATTTTCTTAAAAATAAAGTTGTTGAATGCATTTCTTTTTCCTTTTATAGAGTAAACGAGGTCGGCATTAAGCAAGTTTTGTTTTCCCTAGGTCTACTCTTCATCTATAAAAAAAAGTTTTTTTTGTCTGGTGAGTTAGTTGCTAGACACTGTTCTAACTTGATATGGTGATTGTGTTTTT
Source organism: Panax stipuleanatus (assembly GCA_020205555.1). Taxonomy (NCBI): domain Eukaryota; kingdom Viridiplantae; phylum Streptophyta; class Magnoliopsida; order Apiales; family Araliaceae; genus Panax; species Panax stipuleanatus. Next base: position 162,134,226 of record CM035115.1, on the reverse strand, counting down.
CTGTGAAAGAGGGGTTAAGTTCTTCTGTTCCTGTAAATGATGGAAGACTCTGATCCTTACAAAGGGGATGTATGCAGGTAACTCTAGTATTTGTATTCAAGCACTAAGTGCAAATACACACAGGTAATACTTCTTCCGTCTTTTAATATAGGTCGTTTTAAGAGTTGTGCACAACTATTAAGGAAATGATTGTATACCATTAAATATAATATCAATTGCCTATATTGCCCTTATATTGAAAAAAGAGAGAGTTGTTTATTGGGCTAAAATATAGTGAGAGAACCAAAGTTATATTTATTACTTAGGAGTAATATTGAAAACTAAGCAATTAATACTTACTTGAAATTATAAAACGCTTTATATTAAGGGACAAAAATACTTCTCTAAAACGTCTTATATTAAGGGATGAAGGAGTAACTAATAAGCTACTTACAAACATGCGTATGCAGATTACAAACATTCGTAGGCTTACTGTAACATGGGCATCAGTGAAAGGTTTAATGTGTTTTTGATTTGAAGAAAAAGAACGGAATAAAATGATGAATTTAGAGCTTCAAGAGTCATTTGAGAGATTTATGAGTTTACAGAGAGAAAGTAAACATATGTTTTTTATTTTTATTTTCATTGATTCACTATCGTAGAGTGAATTCAATTATTTGACATTCGTAATTTAATACTGTGGAGCTTAAAAACTAAAATAAATAAATTTGGCCAATACAAGGTCGTTTCTCAATTGACCAACTATATTTAGCATTCGCAATTTAATACTTTGGACGTCATTTATTTAAAAATGATGTCGTTTTCTAATTGACTGACTATTTAACATCCGCAGTTTAATACTGCGGACGAGAGACTTTTAGAAGGAGGGTATTTTGAATATTTGTCTCGTTCGTAATATTAAACTGACTAGAAACTAAACTGCGAACATGAGCTACATCAATCATTTAATATTCGGATGGACGCTCAAAATCTGTTGTAAGGATAATCTTAATTTGTCAACATTAGCTATGAATCAGTCCCCTCCATACACACACACACACACACACACATATATATATAGGCCAATTTATAATCATTAGAGTAAATGTACTTCATCCGTTCTAAATTTTAAGATTAATATTAACTTTCAAAAAGTCAATTTCAAATACTTTCAAGTTCAAAACTAAGATGTTTTCATTTAGTTTATGTCAATACAATTACGAATATCATAAACTACCTAAAACGTACTACTAATTACAAGATTTATAGTTTTGAAAACTTAAATGAATCGTGTCAATTTTAAATTTAAAAATGTCTTAAATTAACTTTTAAAAAATCAATAATACTCAAAATGAGAGTCACATTTTTTTCTTAAATGTATTAAGAATAACAAGGAAACACAAAAATACTTATAAGCTTTATTAATAATTTTTCACATAGCCAATTTTTATCTTATAATTTAATATTAAAATATTAAATATACCTCAAAGGAATCTTATTATATATATATACACCCCATTTCATGATCATTTAAGCGATCGATGGTAATGCCAAAGACTGATAGATTTCTTCTTCTTCAATTTAATTCCCCTATCCGCCTGAAAAAACAAAAGGTAGTTGCTGCTGCTGCTGCTGCAAAGAAAGACAACAATTAATGAAACGTGGATCATGATTGGAGGAGCTAGGACTTTGTTTGATGGATCATGCATCATCATTTTCCATGTCCAACTGGCAACTTACCATATGCATGCATGATCTACTTATATATTTCTTGTTCAAGATTTATTCACAGTTGCAAGGCTAGTAGCTAGTAAAATATTGGTGTGGTTGCTAATGTACGTTGTTGCTTTAGGTGAGGATCCCTATATACTCTAATTAACAAGGACAATCCTAAATACTTGAAACCTCCCCCCCCCCCCCCTCCCACCTCCCACCTCCCACCTCCCACCTCCCACCTCCCAATTAAGTTCATAAATATCTATTTAGGGGTGTTTGATAAAAATTGAATAAATCTAAATCTGAATGAAAAAAATTGTTTGATAATTAACATGTCTGAAACATGTGAATGACATAATTTTATTATTTTATCCCTCTGAAAAAATTTAAAATTGTTGTAAATTTATTTAATATTACTTAATATAATAATTAATATATATTTTTTACTTTATTCAGCTGCTCATTCAGCCATTTAAGCCAAAAAAATCTAATTTAGCCATTCAGCTAAATCATCAGACCGATTCAGCCATTCAGACGATTTTTTTTCCAAAACAAACGCACTTAATGGCTGACCGATTCAGTCATTCAACCTATTCAGATGTATTCAACCCTAAACAAATAGCCCCTTAGTTTGTCTAGTCCACGAATAGAGTCACATTTGTAAATTGTGCATACATTAAGGTAATATATTTGTTTATTGCTAAAAGTTGTACGTTATTAGTTTAGACCTAGCATGGTAATTAAATTATAATGTCAAATTTGAGAATTTAGTGTCATTTTATAATACTATCAATTAAAAAAAAAATTGTGATTTTTTTTTAGAAATTTAATTACTTTTGTGTAATCAAAGGAGTAATATTGATGGCACAAAACGAGATATTACATAATAGAACTTATGACATATATATCCATAAATAATGCTAGGAACACCAACTATATACAAAAAAATGTATATACACAGTGGAAAAAGAAGAAGAGAAAATAAGGAACGAGATCTACAATTAAATGTATTGTTTATCACAATACACGAGTCCTATTTTTGGTGCACAACTTTTTATGTACAGTTAGTGAACATATTATTATCCAATATTCACATAGATAGATAAATACACTAATCAAGATGTTCACCACCACTTGAATTGTAGCTATTGAGACAATTATGAAGAAGCTAATGACCACTTGAACAAAACCATTAGAATATTAAGTAAAAAAATCAAAAGAGAACCTATATATATATAAGCTTCACTGATCAAAAATAACGCATTGGGTTGGATCAAAGTCAGGCGGTGTTTAGCTACCTGATATCCAAAATCCAGCCAGGCTGGGATTAGGATCCTGTTAAATCACTGTTTTCATAGGCCCAAAAAATTAAAGCCCACATTTAGAAAATGATTTCACCAAACCAAGCAAACTACACTATTTTACAACTCTTCAAGAAAGGATGAAGCTAGCTTTAGTGACTTAGGTTGTGTTTGATAAACCTGAGAATTAAGATCTGAATGATTATGATGTCTTAATAAATTAGATCATTTGAATGGTTATGAGGTCTGAATCTAAAAAACTGTTTGATAACTAAAAAGTAAGTTGTCTCTTAATGATACTATTTTACCATTTTAAAGGGTAAAATTTTATTTAATAATTTTAAATATTCAATTTAATAAAAATGAGTGAATAATATTGTTGAATATATTTATATAAAAAAAATTATCAAAAAAATTTCATTAAGAGATACCTCTTAATTATTAAGATTTTATTTTCTGTCTTACAGATTAAGAGGCATTCAGAGGTAACAAAAAAAAACAGCATCATGCTTCTTAGCTAATAAGAGACAGTCCATTAAGAGGCAATTAGATGTAAACAAACAGCACCTTAGGCTAGTTGGAAAATGCTTACAACTATTTTACAACTCTACAAAAAAAAATGCTTACTAACTGCTGTTACAAAAGTTAGCTCATATACACACATATATATAAGATTTTAATGACTATACGAAAAAGAATTATGCTGCCTGAAAAATTTGTTATATTTTTGTTGCGAACAAACAGACAGTAAGACACATCAGTTAATTATTCATATATATGGATTAATATGTAAATGAGTCTACTCGCAACATGATTTTGTTGGACTCATGGGCTCATGGCTATATTAATGTTTATATACATACATATAAGACTTATCTTTTCTAAAGAGTCGTGATTCCATTACACAGCATAACCTCTGCCTTTTCATTTTTACCTTGAAGACAAGGAAGTTTAAAGATAAATTATGCCATATTTCCGCTACTCCCTGCAGTTGAATTTTATATAAACTTCATGGAACTTGCAAATTTATTTACCACAAAAGTTGGTAGATAAGATGGTTAGAAACGTTCACTTCTCAACTACCAAAAGTTTTAATATATATATATATATATATATATAAAATAAAATAAAAACTAGTACCAATGCTGCCAACTTACATATGACAAGCTTATGTTATTCTGCAGATATCAAATAGAAATCAAAAGATTTGCAGTTATCCGAAATGGCTAACATGAATGAATGGTCAGTAATTAATAGTAATTTTTATACCGCAAGCTTGAATCGGATATATTCGAATATTTTCTCGCCGAATGTTGATACTAAATGAATTTTTTAGCTATGTTTTAACAGAAACTCTCATCTGCATTCTTTGAAAACTCAACTACAAAACAGAATAAAACAATTCAATATTATTGTTCCCCATTCTCCAGCAAGTATTAACTAATTTTTAAATTGTTTACGGCCAGTCATATGCTCACACCGTTAGGATATAGCCCCCGAAAGGTTCATTTCTTGTTGGCCCAGGCCCAAGAACCAATAAGCTCGGAGAGTCTGTCAAATCTGGAAGGTCCCACATAGTCGTGTATGAAAGTAAGGTGATGGGACACCGTCTGTCATGCCCATACATTGGTGTAAGTCGGGACATCTCAAATAGGACAAATATGTGAGACTATAAATGGAGATCGAAAGGAATAAAGAGAGGTTAAACATTTTTTACATTTGGAAAGCTAAACTCAAATTGATTACTTATCTCTATGTCATATTCACTAATTCCTACAAGTCTGAACGAACAGGGACTGAAAACATGATCCTCTAGCGGTGGTGTTCGATTTCATAATAGTTCACCACTTAATACATTTTAACAACCCACGTCTTTATATTAAGAGTTCATGTGAATAGTTAAGATACAAATATGAGTCTAAACTATCTAGAGGATCTCTTAATACAAAGATATGGACTGTTAAGATGCATTAAGAGATGGGTTGTTAAGATGTATTAATATGCAATCAAACACCACCTAAGTCGTCATCACACTCAATCCTAGATTTCCAAATCTCCTGCATCCATTCTACACCAATACTTTCATGTAATCATAATGGAATTGTAGGATATATTATCCATTAATTATTAATCTAATAATTCGTTAAGCGTACGGAAGTTTGAAAATGACATATATCCCCAAGGTTGGTCGTCATAATGTGTATTGATGTAAAAGATGAGCGAAGAAACTATATTTTTCGTGCTGACCAAAGAAATTTTGAGGTTAACTGTGCTTGCCTTGGAATACCATTTTACATGCTTATCTTAAAGTTTTATATTTATGCTTGTGATTCTTACTGTTTGATGCATTTGTCTAGTTATGATCTTTAATTATTTGTCACAATGCCAAAGCAACAACACATCCATTCTTGAGAAGTTTCCAATGTGAACACAACACTATGAGGAAAGTTGGATAATTGAAAATACTGAATGAGACAAAAGATCTGCAAGAATCCAATCCATTGGGATCTTTTCTCAATAGAAATTCCTCTAGATCATCAAAATTATATATATATATATATATTTCACAATCCATTCGTTTTATCACAGGAAAAAAAACAGTCTTTTCTTCAATCTTTCCTAAAAATGATGCAACAATCTGAGCTTCTTGAGGCCTCATGGCCTTATCAAACTATGGATTTCTCTTTTGATGGAGTTGAGCTTTATGGTTTGGATATGTATAATGATGGTCTTGGAAGCTTAGAGTTTTTACCTTCTTTTTTATCCACACCTGAGAATTCCTCCGAAATTTCATCCCCAAATCAATATTTCTCATCAGGGTTACCTGAGGATGATTCACATGGGAATTTTGAGTATGGTCAGGTTTTGCCAAATTTGGAGGAATCCAGTTTTAGTTCAAAGGAAAAAGGAGTTGTTGATGAGATCATTTCTCTTTCGGATTTGATGGATATCGATAACTCGACACCTTCACAAGAAATCCTTAGCAACAACAAGGATTTCGTGGAGATCCCTTCAGCCCAATTGTCACTCATTTTTCCTCAGGAAGATATTGAGCTTGACATCCAATTAAGTGTTTGCAATTTGATCAAGGCTTATGGAGAAGCCATGGAGAATGGACAGGTAGATCTTGTGGAAGCACTATTAGCACGATTCGAGGAGAAAGCTGATCCAACAGGAGAAACTTTTCAACGCCTCGCGTATTACTTGGTTCAATCACTGGACAAGCATATGGATTATCTAAAACAAGAGTCATTCAAGATTTATAGGCCGGCTTTCTTGGCCTTTTATCAGATTTTCCCTTATGGGAGATTCGCTCATTTCCTCGCAAACTCTGAAATATTAAACGCTGTGCCTGAGGATGCCGAGATCATTGTTATTGTGGACTTTGACATTGGCGAAGGCCTGCAATGGCCTTCGCTGATTGAGTCACTTGGAAGGAGGAAACAGCGATTCTTAGTGAGACTAATATCAATAAAATGGGAGGAGGAGGAAAATAACTTCAGTTCTGCTCCTTGCTTGTGGAAGTTTGAGGAAACTAAAAGGCTACTCAATGAGCATGCGGATTCTTCTTTCAATCTAAAGTTGGAAATAGAAGAAATGGAAATGGAAGAATTGGCTAGAGAAATGAAAATGACGAGGAAAAGTGGTGGAGGAAATGAATGGAAAGCGTTCAATTGCATGGCGAATTTGCCACACATGGGGAGAAACAGATGCGCAAGTCATGTTATCGAATTCTTAGACATAGCCAAGGATTCAATCAAGAATAAGGGAAGTACTAGTGGGGGAATTGTAACATTTGGAGATGGACTGATGGAGGGGAGAAAGGAAGATTTTGATGGATTCGGGGCGTTTTTACAAGGGAAGCTGGCTCATTTCCATGCCTTGCTTGAATCAATGGACTTGCATTTTCCTCCCCAGCTTATAGAAGCAAGGATAGCTATGGAGTGTCTATTTGTGGCACCATATTTCTCTTCTCATGCTTGCCTTCAAAGGTGGGAGGAAAATTCAGTGGGGAAAAAGGGTTTTCCAGTGATTGGATTGGAGTCTAGGAAATTGAATAAAGATGTTGTTGATGAGGTTAAGGAATTATTGGTAAGACAAGGGGAGAGTCAATATTGGGTGAGAAATGAAGCAGAAAATGGAAATGAAATGGTGCTGGGGTATATGGGAATTCCACTGGTGGGATTTTCTAGCTGGAAATGATTTTAAAACAACAAACACAAAGATGTTGTGTTTGATTGAAATTGTGAAATACAGATTGATGAAAATAAAGGTTGGTTTTGTGTTCATTGCACTGATGAAATCAAATGAGTGAGGCAGTAGGCTGTTCAAAAACAGCATTGCCATTTAAATCAAAATGAATTCTGTCTAGAGTTAAAAATTTCTCGGAATTTAACTCGAGCCTTTTAAGTGCATATAAATTTTGTTCCATTTCAATATTTTTCAATTCTTAAACGCATTTTAATATTAAAAAATATATAACGCCCAAGTTTAAAGACCGATCGACTTGATTCGACTCGTTTACATCCTACTGCTAGCGGATAGTATATGTGCTTCAATACTGAAAAGAACATAATGCCTAAATTTGAAAGACTAACCATATAAAATGACTTGGAAAATGAAAGAATAGCTTCTTGATGCTTGATCAGAGGTTCAAAAATGTTGACTACCACAATAGAGAGTACTGAGTCAGTGTAGTGAATAGGTTACACAGTCACTTCAAAACTTTGCAGTTAGCCCACATAAGGAAGGTTACCTAGTCTCAGTCCACTCAAAAGCCACCACTTTTTAGAAAAATTAAGGATTAAGTATGAGGTTGATTAGGCTTGTTCACCATTGGAATTCTATTCATGGGTCCATCCTACAACCCACCATGGCACCACCACCACCACCACCACCACACATCTACTGCCACTTCTAACAAAATCAAACACTCTCTTTGTCCCAAAATGAGAGTGTAGTGTCTCTCATACGAGTGCTCTTTCTATTAAACTGTGAGGTGGACAATCAATTTCCTGGCCCCTCGTGTGTGCATAGGAGGCTAATGAATTGGCCCTTTACCATATCCCAATAATCTTGCAATAATTGGAAATGAGCAATCAGTAAGTTACTGAGTTGTACTATGTGTTGCGAAAATATTGCGTCGATATATATTAATACATCAGATTTGATAAAATTTAAAGTTGGTCCATCATATCACATATGTTTGTAAAAGAGTTATCACAAATACTTATCAACAATAAAAAAACTTATACATAAAGTCATAAGATATATCATATCCTTATTAGATTCATTCCCTTCGATAAATCATAAAAAAGGGCAAAATTATTAGCTTGATGATTAATACAACCACATCTTAATGGAAATCAATTGCAGGCCGCAATCTTAGATTCATATTTAAGTCACTAAGTGTATATATATATATATGTATGCATATTATGACTTATTCAAATAAGAAATTTTTAACATGTACTCTTAGGGTATATACTAAGTACACAGTTCAAATGCATATTACTCTTGAATTGTGTGCATATTCTCTTGAACTTGGAGGAAAATGCAAAAAAGAATTTCTTAACATGTGCCCTTAGGTCACATGCTAAGCACACAGTTTAAGAGAATATTCCCTTGAATTGTGTGCATATTTTCTTGAACTTAGTGCAAATGCAGAAATCAAGGGAATATGCACATAGTTCAAGAAAATATTCTCTTGAATTGTGTGCTTAGCATGTGCCCTAAGGGCACATGTTAACAGGACCCATGCAAAAATTAAGAGAATATACACACAATTTTTTTGAACTGTGTGCTTAACATATGCCCTAAACATGTTAAGAGGACTCTTAGGTTGGAGCCTGGATGTTAGTTAATTAGTATATGATTCGAGTTTATCACCCTGATCACAAATAATAATTTGTGGGCATGTGAGGTAGTATGATTTATTTGAAAAATACAAAAGTCAATTGAGACGCCTCAGACCATGCAAACTTGTTTGGCCAATGGAATATGTTACAACTCCTTATTAAAGAAAAACTTATTAAAAAAACGAAAATCATCATAGAAGATAGACAAGTTATTTAAAAATTAAATGAATTGACAATATTAGTGCGTTTTTTTTTGCTCATCACAATTCCTTCAAATACAATTTTTTTTAATTTACGCTCATACCAAAAAAAATTAGGTAATATTGAAAATTTGTAATAAAAGTAAGTATATATGAATCAAATGAAAAAGAGACCTACCAGTACCACATAAATGAAAAAGAGAAAAACAGGCGAGATATTAATACAAATTAGCACCTGACATATCACGTGCCTTTGAAAGCCGGACCAGAGGACGGCGCCATTATAAAGAAAGAGAGAGGAAACAGAGTCATACCATATCATATTATAGCCCAGCCCAGCAGCTGCTCATGGAATAATTCTTCTTCTTCTAATAAACAACCACCGCAGTTCCCGCTGGCAATGAAACAGCACCGGCAGTAGCCGTAGTCCATCTTATTCTTCAACAGATAAATTGTCCCAAAAAAATCTCCCATTTTCAAAAACATTCGAACCGGTTTATCGTACATTTGAATTTCCTAGTACTATCCAAAAATTCGCTCTTTCTGTCGGTAAGTTTTGGACTTGGCCCTTTACTCCTTATTAAATTTCACCGATTTCAGTTTCACGCGTTTCTTCTATTCTCATCTAAATTAGCTTGCATTTGCAGAGTCTCCACCAGGTTTTCTCTCTATATATTTATATCTATGTATATATATTGTACACCCTTTTAATCATTTTACTCTGTTTACTGTTCTTCCCCTTCTTTTCCATTCTTTCCTCCATATGATTACTACCCGTCTGACCAGTTTACGAATTTGGGTTTCTTTTGAATAGCTAAAATGGATAAACGGTGGAGATTTCATGATCTTGGGATGGCAATGGTGTTGACTGTTGTATTAGTATTTCATCAGAATTTGAGTTTATGCTGGTCTCTCAACAGTGAAGGCACGAACTTTACATTTTCATAACAAAATTTCAAGTTTGTTTTTAAAAAAAAATTGATTTTGGGTGTGAACAATGTAATTTATTGAATACAGGGTTGGCGTTATTGAGGTTTCGTGATAGAGTTGTGAGTGATCCATTTGGTGCTCTATCAAACTGGAATAGTAATAATGAAGGGGACTTTGATCCTTGTTCTTGGCTCGGAGTCGAGTGCTCAGATGGAAAAGTCATAATCTTGTGAGTTATTATTAGTCAGAATTTATATCTGAAAGAAGCTTTTAGAATTGTGATTTTATATGAATGCTGATTTTATACGGAGACTTGGCTTTCTATGCTATGATAGATGTTGCAGTGTCTATAAAAATTTGGTTTGCTATTTTTGTGACCGAATAGAGCTATGTGTATTTTTGTGAAGGAGCAATAATATGGTGGCACCAGTTATTACTTAATTTTCAGTTGGGATTTTTACAAGCTTTAGGCATAGATAGATGATAGTTCTTCTAGGTTTCGATGTGGATGGTGTGCTTTATTTCCATAAAGGCCCAAGAATTAAAATGAAATTGCACTTGATCATCCTCTTTTATAAGTGTTTTCAACACACAATGTAGCCTAATATCTTAGAAATTAGTATAACGCTAATATTGTGTATGACCAGTTATCAAAGTTTGTGTTTGCCTATATTCTTCAAAGAGTGGTATTATAAAACATGTAACTTTCTGATTTGGAGATGAGTTATGGCCTATGGGCCTTCTGGCAGGAGTTTGGTGAACAAGGACCCAGTAAGGTTCACTTGTTACGATAACCTTAGAAGGATCTGTCTGATTCTTTGTACTGGAGTCTTATTCATAAAGATGAGGGAACAAATAGGGATATTCTGTAATTGCATTTAGGGTGGCTAAGGAGTCGGAACAATTGACCTGGCTCTAGTGCAGATAGATATCTTCGATTTCTTTATGTTCATTTCTGATAACATGTTATGGTACTTATTTAAAAAAGCACATTTTAGGGATTTTCTTCTTCATAAGTGTTTTATAGTGTACTAAAGTCATTTTACTTTCAATGGCAGAAACTTAAAAGATCTTTGTCTTGAAGGAACATTGGCTCCGGAACTCGGGAAGCTGACTAACATAAAATCTATGTAAGCATATCATGAATTCATGATCCAATTCATTATTCATGATTATTGTAACTTTTTCCCTTTTCATATGTTTGATGTATGATTCTTATGCTATATGCTGCAGTATTTTACGCAACAATTCTTTTTATGGAAATATTCCTGAAGAAATTGGGGAACTGAAGGAGCTGGAAGAGTTGGACTTGGGATACAATAATTTCAGTGGGCCGTTTCCCTCTGATATTGGCAATAACCACTCCCTTTCAATTCTGTGAGTTGAGCCTTTTGAATATGGAGCTACTGTTTTCACTATTACCTAAGCTTCTGCTAACTCAATCTTGTGGTTATTGTTGCAGCCTACTGGATAACAACAAGTATCTTGGTAGCGTACCTCCTGAACTTTATGATCTCAAGATGCTTTCTGAACTTCAAATAGATGAGAAACACTTAACTAGTGCTGCTTCTCGGACCAGTTGCAATAGTAGATCTGATTCTTGGTAAGTTTAGTAGATATTCCTTTATCTTCCGCTTAAACTTACATGTTTCTTTTTTCTTTTTCTCTTTTCCCTTTCCCCCCATATTCCTCTTCACTTCCCTTTACTCTCCTCTTGTTTTTTTACTTTTGGTAGCCTTGGTGGATTTTTATTTTTATTTTTTTTTTATAATAAAGATAGCATTTAAATCTGTAGTAATAAATAATGATAGAGCTACAACTAATTATTGGAAACTGTGTTCGTTTCCTAAATAGCAGAATAGTAGTATATAGTAATAATGGATTATTTTATTAGTAGCGATTAATTGTTTACTTGTTTGAGAGAGAAACTATGGGCTTAAAGGGATATAAGAGGGGAAAAGGAAATAAAGAGATATATGGTGATCACCAGAGGGTTTGTTGATGAGGAAGATTAAGTGGAAGTTCATTGCACCTGCTGCTTTGGTGCAGGTGGTACTATCCACAAATACAAAAAAAGCAAATTATAATCAGAAACTCTTATATCCTCGAACTGACTTGTTTCATGAAATATAAAATCATGCAAAAAATATCTGGGCCTAATGATATTTAATTGTCAGGAACATTGTGCAAACTGGAGATATACCTCAGAGGAGGCTGCAGCAGGTGGCAGATACCTCAAGTCTAACCTTAAATAGACGCAATAAGAGGGGTTTGGAGGCATCATATTTTCGCTCTTTGCGGTCATCACCTTCTTTAGCATTGTCACCACGACTATCACCATCACTGTCTTCTCCTTTATTATCGCCTTCAGGCCCACCAATCTCATCTATATCAGAACCCCCCTTAACATCTTTTTCGTCTTCACTGGAGTCTCCATCTCCTTCCCCTTCGGAATTTTTGGCACCTTCACCCTCTCCTATGATACCTCCCAGTCCTGCTTCATTAGCTCCAGCAAATCCATCTGTTGCTGTTTCAGTACCACCAGAGTCCTACTCTGCTCCATCGCCTTCCCCTACATCAAGTCCTAGCCAAACTGTTGAAAAGAGTGCTAAGTCAAAGCATCATATAGTTATGATATTGTCTGGAGTGATTGGTGCTTCTGCTTTCATTTTCTTATCAGTAGTTGGCATTGGTTTCTGTCGAAGAAGTAAGGTGGTTACTGTAAAACCTTGGGCGACGGGGTTAAGTGGGCAGCTGCAGAAAGCATTTGTAACAGGTCATTTCCCTTTCTCATGAACTTGCAGTTTTTGTAGCACGAGAAAACTTTAGGCCCCTTTTGAGGGTTCCTTCTGTTTTTGTGTTTGTATTTTTGTGTATGTCGATGCGCGTGTTTAAATGTGTTCATGTTTAAGAGTCTCCATTCTAGGTGTACCGAAGCTCCAGCGTTCAGAACTTGTAACCGCATGTGAAGATTTCAGTAATATAATCGGCTCTTTATCAGATGGCACGGTGTACAAAGGGACTCTGTCAACTGGAGTTGAAATAGCTGTGACATCTACTGCAGTGAAATCAGCTGAAGACTGGTCAAAGAATTTAGAGACCCAATTCAGGAACAAGGCATGCAAAACTCAAATCTGATCAAACTTGATATAGCTTATACTCTGTTTGTCAATAACATAATTTTGGTTTTCCTCTTTCATTCTTTTTACAGATAGACAAGTTATCAAAGATGAACCACAAAAACTTTGTGAATCTTATTGGGTTCTGTGAAGAACAAAAGCCTTTCACAAGAATGATGGTTTTTGAGTATGCACCAAATGGGACCCTGTTTGAGCATCTACACAGTAAGTTCTCAGATCATTTTGTAGTCGTTTGATGATCACTTGGCATAGAAGTTTGGTTTTGCTTGACAAACAGCATTTTCTTGTTTTCCACACAATCTCAGGAACTTGGGTTGATATACTTAGGGCCAAATTACTTATCAAAAATGTATGCTACCTAATCGACGCTGCATGTTTACATTATGGGTTGAATCATATGGGTAAACTGCATTAGTTTGTCTCAAATAATAAATTCACACAGAATGCTTGTATTCTTGTGTTTCCTTTTGGGAACTGGGAAGGATGTCAATTGCAGACAAATTTCTAATCTATAAAGGTATCTATGTTTATTATATGTTCTCGAGGTACTAAAACTTAGGTATTGAACTACACCTGTAATAGTGTGTAAATGCCATGCCATGAGCTAACATAATTGAAAACATTGATTTGATTTTCATAGCTGTGTCGCACTTGTATTCGATTGAGATACAGTAACTGTTTGTTGATGCCACTTTGAAAACTTCCTGCAGTAAAAGAAGCAGAGCACTTGGACTGGGGAATGCGGCTGAGAATAGCTATGGGAATGGCATATTGCCTCGAGTATATGCACCAGCTCAACCCACCAATAGCCCATGGAAATCTGCAATCTTCTTCAATATATCTTACTGAAGATTATGCAGCGAAAATTTCTGATTTCAGCTTCTGGAATGAGGTAACTGCAGCAAAGATGGGATCAGCTACCATGGAACTCTTGGAAACCTCGTCCTCAGATCCCGAGAGCAATGTATACAATTTTGGGGTGGTTTTATTTGAAATTTTTACGGGAAGGCTTCCATACTCCGTAGGTAATGGCTCTCGTGTGGACTGGGCATCAGAATATTTGACTGGTAAACAACCCCTTAGAGAAATAATGGATCCAACTTTGATATCTTTCGAAGAGGATAAGCTTGATAAACTGGTTGAGGTGATAAAAGATTGTGTCCACTCTGACCCAAAACAGAGATCAACAATGAGAGAAGTCGCAGCTAAGTTAAAAGAGATAACAGCATTGGGACCTGATGGAGCGACACCAAGAATATCTCCTCTTTGGTGGGCAGAACTAGAGATTTTGTCTACAGAGTCGGTTTAGGAGGTTCTAATTGAGTGACAAAAGTATCAAGTAATTCTTCTGTTCACATTTTTTTATTCAAAATTTCTTTATTCAATTTCTGTTTTCGTTCCCGACTCGAGTAGGCTCAAAAGTCAGTAGTACAGATGATGTTCTAATTATTTTTTTTTTTCTTTTTATGCTGTGGATAACTGTTTGTATCTAATTCTGGGTGAAGATTATATGTAGGAGTATATATTAGAGAAAGAGGAGACTGGTCTGGATCTTGTTTATTACTCTTTACTGCACCAAGGAAGTGGAATTTCATCTCGTGAGGATATATTTCTGTGATTAATACATTTTAGCTGGCAAACTTTCGCCAGCAATATTCTTATTAGTTGTCTTTGTTGATGAAAGTCTGCTTGTAGGTAAAATCTTATTGTTGTTATTTTGCTTTGTTTTGTTTTCCTTTTTGATTCCCCTTGAACAGAGTTAATGTCTTAGTTTTTATGCACTCTGAAGGACTTGCTAAATCAACAAAATTTAGTATTTATGGGCATATTTGGATGAAATAGTAAGGGTGAGTGTTGCTTTTGTGAGTCAAGTAAGTTGCGTTTGAAATAAGCTTTCTAAACGAACAAGTATGAGTAGCAAACATGCACAATCAATGATGTAAAGAGTCGGGGAGATCCATCTACACGTAAAGGCCGGAATTGATAAACCCTTGAAGATCACTAGTTCATAAATGTGAGTATAATTCTTCATGACAGCAAAGAAATCAAAAGTGTTTGATACACTTCATTGTCTTTATACAATAGGTTTTGTAAATTGAGAAAAATATCTCCATTTAGGCAAAATTTGTGGTCCTTCATTCTCAAGAAAGAATGGTATAAAATTACAGTACAATACATCTTCCCAAGTGTTAAAATCCTGAACCAACATTTCGCTGATGCAGATAATCGTTTCATTCTTTCAACTTTTATGGTTATCTTTAAGTTCTAGCCTGTAGCTTGAACAACCTGTAATATTATCAGCTCCATACCAAACATATGTACACTTTTCCTCTTGGCGTTTTCCTCCTTCCACTCTCGTAGCCATGATCTATGTCCACCATCATCGGAATGCTCTTCAAAACAATGATTTCTGAAGAAAACTGAGGTTGGTTGAGAGTTCAAACAGTTCTTCTGTCCTGCAAGATTCACAATGAAATTCCCTTCCTATGGCTTCACTTCTGCAGATGAGTAGCTTCCCCTCGTGTTCGACTATACAGATCGAGGGTGTCCTTGTGGTTGGGGTCCAAGCACAACGCTGCTTCACAATCTCGTAGAGCAGAAACAACATCACCCATTGACTCGTGGAATGCTGATCGAAGATGGAGCATTTGCAAGTCGGGTTTGAAAGCTATGGCTTTATTAAGTTCATCTACGGCCTCAGTTTCTCTTTGGTCATCCATCAGCACTGGTGACATGTGATTGTTCACATGTTAGTACATACAAAACCTTAGGCAAGCAAACTTGGGGATTAAAAAATTAGAAGCAAAAGTTGCTAGGGGACATGTTCTTTGAGAAGCATATGCGCCTATCTAGTTCTCCTTTTCCCGTATGCAAGCTTCTTACATATCTCTGACAAAGTTCACAATTATATTTATTTATACTTTTCCTTCTACATTTTCCACTGACTTTTAGTAGAGTTCTGATTCTAACCTAAAACCTTTGAAAGAAGAACAAGTAATATGAACAAGGATCCCAACATAATTAAATAGAACATATGGTTGGTGATTTTTATTTTTCATTTACTTTTGATAAGTAAACATACTTATTTTTCTATTTTTGATGAGTAAGAATTTGTTGGGTAAATTAAAATCCTTGCATCCCCAAATGATTTGGGAGTCCACTATAAGAATCTTTTTTTATTCAGAAACTTAATTATTGACATGATTAACGGGAAAAACAACAACTTAATTAACATGATGAAATTTGGTAATTTATATTGAAGATGGACTCTCATTTTGGAAAAGAAAAATAGAGAAGCTGAACTCCCAATTTGGGAGGGATAGAGTAGTATATAAATAGTAACATAAAGAAACAATGGGGAATAAAAAGGGGATAAAAGTTGGGAATAAGATACGATAATAAATGGAGGCCAAACTTGATTTCCAAGCTCAATAAAGAGAAATAGAGAAATTTAGAAGTGATTAAAAAATAAAGATGAGAGTGAGAATGAGAAGGCATCATCAAATAAACATATACGGGATGTGGTATGCTTTCCATATTTAGCATCAGTTGACTTTATAATTGTTGTGCCCTAATAATTTCGAGGTTCAACTACTTGGACAACAATTTTCCAACCCCAAGAAATCTAATGCAGAATACTCATATCATCATATAAAGATATCAGCGCAGAAATTCAGAAAAATACCAATGTCCTTTTTAATGTGACAGGGATAATTCATGGGTTCGTGATTATTAAAAATCACGCAAGTTTATTAAAATGTTGACTAGAATTAGAAGTTTCAAAAGAAATACCTGCCGCCCTGTATCTGTATGGGTAAGTCCTTAGAGGATCCAATTGCGTAGCCATACTGAGATCACTGTTAGCCATGTCACGGTCACCGTACTCTGACCGTTTCTCATAAGCTGATGCATTGTTTGGTGCCTTTTCTATCAGTTTTGTCATTTCTTCAAAAGCAGCTTTCTTTTCATTTTTAAGATGATAAACGCGTGCCAACCCTTGATGAGCTCTTGTATGCTTGATGTCAAGGGCATTTACGTAGCAATCTGCAGCAAGATCCAGCTTACCACAATCCACATAAATACTACTGAGGTTATTCAATGCCTGTAAAATATCACATCATAAAATGAACAAACACATCTTCATCGAATGACCCAAAAAAGTTTCCTCCTGGATTAATTCTAGGTAACACAACACTTACTTGCCCTTTCCGAAGACCATCTGAAGGACATCCGAGAGCGTCCTTCAAAAGTTGGATAACATAAGATGAAGCATCAGGATCGAGAGTCGTATCTGCCAATGTGTATGCTTTTAGGAAAAAAGCTTCAAATGATCTCTGAATGGAAATGGACTCCTCGGCTTTGGAGAGCGCTTCTTCACGATGGCCAGTGTCATATAGAATCCATCCTTCATACACAAGCCTTTCATAATCAGAACTAGAATGATTTCGAGCTAATCGCAAACTGCGCATTGCAGCCTTTTGACAGTTTAACCTGTAGCATATAACATAGAGGGGTTTCTTAAGTTGTTGGTATAACATAGATTAATGATGCTAAATAATTAGCTTGTAGGATTAAATACTTTACATAACAGGATGATTTCTGAGTCTTAAGAACAATACCAGTAATAGTGATTAGTGAATATTATAACATCTTATTTAACATAAGTAGGTATTAAAGAGCAAGAAGCCTGACATAGTTTAGGTAATGTTTTAGTGACATTTCAATTCTTTGATAGAAATGAAAATAACTCATAACTTGTCAACTAGACACCCTAATATCTACTTCAGCTATTAATTATTATGATAACAGGATATAAGACTTGGGTTACAGTCTTCTCCAACATTCATATCTTGATTTAGAAAATATTAAGTAACTCAAGGAAATAAGCAAATAAAGGAACTTACGAAGCCTCTAAGCATGGTACAGAGATTAGTTAACCAGAATATTAACCTTGAAGCTTACCGTAAAAGAAGCAGAGATTGTCGAAACAGAAGAAGGCTCTTTCCAGGTTCATTTAGCAGCATCTGATGTATGACAGCCAGAGAGCCAATATCATCAATAGAAGACCATCGATCATATAGTTGCAACCAGCAGTCAGCTGGACTCCATTGTTGAACACGTCGACTGAGTAGGTCAACCAAGCAATCACCTATCATCCTTCCATGAAACAACCTGTAATTGGGCTCTAAAGTTAACAATGCTCTAATGTCCCTCAGAGCAGCTTCATTATCCTCGAGTGCCATAAAGAACCATGCCCGTAGTTCTAGGCAATCTGGAGAGAGCTTAAACCTAATGATTTTGTTAATCTCTAAGACAGCCTCCTCAACTTCGTTCCTTTCCAACATTGCAACAGCTCTATACTTGTATGGAAAAGAAAGTGTTGGATCCAATTTAGTTGCATCATTCAAATCCAAAATCTTCTTCCTTCCCACATTATATAAAGATCGCTCCTGATACATCCATCCTATTGATTTATACTCAGTAACAAGTGTGTTAACAATCTCAGAGGCTGAAAACCTATGCCCTTGCTTGTGCTTAATCCTAGCAACACCAGCCAAAGAATAAATATGACCATTCTCAGCTGCTGCCTCGAAGTAGCATTCAGCATCTTTATAATCTTTTCTTTCAAGCAATACACAGCCCAATTGATGGAATGCAAGTGCCTTCTGCCATTTTTCCGTTGCACATCCTCTCAAATTCTCCAACAACATTACTTTCACGTTTGATGTCATCTTCTCTTCTAGAGCAACCTGGCTAAGAAAATAATACAACAGAAAGGAAGCATGCCCTGCCATAGCTAATCTCTCCCTAGCCTCAGAACTACAAAATATATTCATGACTTTGGGGTTACACAAAGAACTTGGAAGCTCTCTTAGCAACAATTGCAAACAAGATGCCAATAGAAGATTTGCCCTCTCCTCCAAACCATAATCAATAAAAACCAACGCATCTTCTAAACTACAAACAAATGAAGCTAAATAAACATCACAGGCAGACTTCATTTCCTCACAACAGAACCTATTTGCAAAAGAAAGGAGCTCCAAAATTATTGTTGGAGAACAATCGCCTAATTTTTTTGTCCTGCTGAACAAATCTACAGCTATCATTCCTTCCACCGATATCCCAATCCGCGAAAAGTCTATCTTATCTTTTCTCGACTCCATAAATTTACCATACAACATTACTCTAAGTGGGTTAGATAAATCAGCAATTTTACCTCTAACACAATAAACCTCTTCATTTTCAATGCAAAAGCAAACATCTTTAACATGTTCAGAAATAGAACACTCACCTCCATTTGTAATATCCACAACAGATATCTCATTAAGTGTCTCATTACACCTGCAATGATCAAAAACTGAATTGGGATCATACCCTTCCACCAAAGCAGCCTTGGGGCATTCAAGAATTCGCCCAATACAAGCCAAAGACGAAATACCCACAAGCTCATCCTCTCTCCTCTCGTACCTCAACCAAGCTGCAAGCACAGCCTTTGAATTCGCGTCAACGGCGTGCTGACGGGCAGATTGAAGGCACCGGCGAAGCAGCTTTGGGTCACCCAAGCTGCACAACAGCGCATACTGCTCTATATACATCAAAGATTTCTTAGATTCATCACAACTTTCAATCCTGCGAAAAAGGTCAGCAATTGAATCAACAAAATCAACAGATTTGAGGTGCAGGTCAATGGGTGGCTCAAGAAAATCAGTACTCGGGAGTCCATGAGAGAGGAGAGGACTGTCAGCCGTTGACACTGAATTGGGTACAAGTTCTTCACAAGTGTTTGACAAAATAGAGTTGATTGTGAGATGGGGATTAGGATTAAGCTTAGGCTTAGCTATTCCGGTGGAATCTAAGGTATTATTGAGAGCGTGGACTTGGGTGGTTTTGCAACGGTCTTTGAGCTTGAGACCAAGCATCATGGTGTTTGATGTATGAAGAATATGGCGACGGATGAGATTAACTAATTTGGATTTGGGAATTTGGGATATTGATTGATGCCCATCATCATCAGTTGACATAGACATTAAATGAACTTGATGGGAATGAAGTAGGATTATTATTGCTTATTGCAGATTCATGGAGTCTGGCCTAAGATAGTGATGCTGCAGTGCTGGCTAGAGGGTGAAGTAGTAATGGTGGGCTGAGAGAGATTCATCAAAAAGGAAGAAGGAATTCGTGGATGCTGCATCTCTCTCCCTTGTCCTTCCCCTCCATTATTTTTAAGTGGAATATAAATAATTTATGCCAGCTTATTTATCAGGCTTCTGTGCCTCCTCATGTGTGTTTATTTTTCTTTTTTTGGACGCTTGCTTCTTGTGTGGGTGTAAATGTGTTTCCTTTTTCTTTTCCTAATGTTTGCATCTTTTGGTTGAGAATTTAAAATTAAATATAAAATCTAGGGATCCACATGAGCTCAATAATAACTCATCAAAAAATAAATGATCCATAGTCTTTCTTTCAAGATTGTGTTTTGTATATCCTAATGTATTTTTCTTACATCTATTTATCTATCTATTATATATATATATATAAGCAAAAAAAAAAAATTGAAATAATTTGAGTTTACTCTTCTTCTTTTTTTGTCAGTTGTCATGTCTATACTTTATCCTCCTACATGAAAACGTTAATAGGAGTAATATGTATCATTAACTATAACAAACCACCACCAAGAAATAGGAGTAACACGTGGAATATAAGGATTAACTTAACAATGAAATCTCAAGTATATTTTGTTAATATTATTTTATTTTTTTGAAAAAATCCGAGTTCAAAAAAATAGATATGATTAGCATGAAGTGAATTTTATGATAAGTTCACTTCATGCTCAATAAAATACTTACACACAAGCGGGAGAGTGATATTTCTCTCTATGTGTCAGCACTATATTGGTCATAAAATGAACTTATCCATGAAATTCACTTCATACTAACCACTCCCAAAAAAATTTATGCAGCACTAGTGTAGTCCAATCTCAACTAATTAAACAGTATAAATAATAAAAAATTTCTAATCATTTATTTTATTTATAAAATAATTTAATAACTTCAGAGAAACCTATTCCTATTGTAAAAATGAAATGCTGTTAGGATTTTAAAAGTTACTAACTACCTACCAAGTAATGATTAATGGAAGACTAAAAATTAACTTTTCAAGGAGAGCAGATTTTGTGTTCCTAAATTCTCTGTTCTCTTGTGTTCCATTACTTAAATGTTGACATTTGTCTTTTTTTTTTAATTTTAGAGTTAATTGATGTTAAGTAAAAAAATATGTGTCAACATTTAAGTAGTGGGACACAAGAGAACAGAAAATTTAAAGACAGAAAATCTGCTCTTATAAATATGATAATGAAGTTAGCCTATGGTCAATTTATACGGTGAACACAAATATCCTTAATTACTTGATAATAAATGAGTATATGGTGATGAATAATCAAGGTAGAACAAAAATTTTGATTTTAGTATATATGGACACATGGTACAACACTGGAGATATAATTACAAATTTAATTACATTGTAACACATAATGTGATTTATTTATAATATTTGATTTAAGATTTAATTACTCGATAATATTTTTAAATTATATTCTACATAGATATTGAGGGTTTTAGAGCAAAAGGTTTGCCAATGCCTACTATAAAATTAGGGTAATGCTACTATCACATTGTTTGAATCACATAAAACTCATATACACACGTATACATATTTATAGACCCTGCATGTCACTTAAGACCCACAATATATATGTGTCTGTATGTGAGCATTATGTGATCCAAAATTATATGATAGTAACATTATTTATAAAATAACTACTCATAAGACTTTGAGTCCAAGAGGTCTTGGAATGAATGTTAAGATTTCAGCTTAAATTAGCAAAAAAAACATGACTTGGTCAGTTAAAGTGCGATAGTTCTTGAAAAGGAGAGCAGATCCTCTGTCCCCAAATTTTGTGTCCCCTTGTGTCCAACCACTTAAATGTTGACACATATCCTCTTACTCAACACCAATTAACTCTAAAAATAAAAAATAAAAAACAAGTGTCAATATTTAAGTGGTAGGACACAAGGGGACAGAAAATTTGGGGACAGAGAATCTGCTCTCCATATTTATTCCTTTTATTTATTTTGTTGTCCCTTAAATTGTTATTATTTTTTGTAAGTGGACTGCCATATATTTTTTTAGAAAGAAAGTAAGTGAAATTGGACAAGAAAAGTAGCATTGCTTATATACCTTACTTGTGGCAGTTCATGAGTCAATTTTATACCCAATTAATGAAGAAGGATTCCTGTTCGGGATGATTTATTTTAAAATAATTTATAAATTAAAATTTAAGTGATAAGTTATAAATAAAAGTGTTTGACATCCTTTTGAGTTATAGAATAAGGCTCTGAAACGAACCGTTCGTTTACGAACATATGTAGGGTCCAGTGTTGAGTTATAGAATAAGGCTCTGAAACGAACCGTTCGTTTACGAACATATGTAGGGTCCAGTGTTGAAGGTTGTTGATTGGCCCAATTATATACCATCATATATTCGTAATTAGTGTTAAATATTCTCATCCAATCAACAACCTTAAACAATTAACCCTACATATGTTCGTAAACGAACTGTTCGTTCCAGAGCCTTATCCTTGAGTTATAAGTCCAAAAATAAGTTAAATTAAAATGTGAAGACGTTTGGCTAAAATAACCTATAAATTAAAATAAGATGTAAATATTATTAAAATAAGGGTAAAACAGTCTTTATAATTGGTTAAACTTACTTATTTTAAAATGACTTATAAATCATTTTTTCATAAGTTAGAATTTATTACTTATCAAAACTGACTTCGCAACAGTTTCTCCAATAAACTCTTTTCTATCCCCACATTTGAAGAATATATCAATAAATTAATATTCAACAGTTTTTCTATCCTTATATAATTCTCTATTTTAATACTTATATATGATTTGACTTCCTCAGAACAAGGGAATCAAAAAAGCTAAACACTATCCAATTTGCTCCTTCCGGTCTCAGAATCACATCTACCGTCAATCTTAAAATTATCATCATCATCATCTCTCTCTTCACCAGGAACTAACAACTCAACACACATTTAGTCAGTTTAGAAGAGAACAAAATCTGAGCCATTCGATCTCACCTTAACCTGAGCTCTTGTGGAAAATCAGAAGCAGCAACCATAATCCCATGTTCGATAATATCAAATATGTCAGAATTGGAAGTACGAAAGTAATCCCGCCACTTATCGAGAATGTTTCCAGACTTCATACCCGCCATTCACTCGTGCGGAATCAAAATTCGATCAAAAACCCAGATCGTAAAATCAATTTTCGGTCAATACCCAGAAATCAAAATTCGATATTTCATGGGTTTATGATCATACCCAGAAATCGAGAAACCTGGGTTCCACCTGTTTTCACCAAAAAATTGTTGATGATTGATCTTGATATTAGATTAACAAAATCAATTACGTCAAAATTATTTGCTTTTAAGTTACGATTGAAACAGATGATGATCAGAATATGATATTGAAGTATGAGATATATCCTCTCTCTATAACTCTCTATTTCTCTCTCTTCCTGTAGATATATAAAAACAAAGGGATTCCTATTTTAAATTTCAAAATTTAATATTTAAGGAATCAATATAAGGAACCAATTGTTGGATATATAGTCAAAAAATTGAATCTCTTGTTATGAATGCTCTTATAAGTCAAAAAATAAATCATCCCCAAATACTTCAACCGTAAAAAATAATTTATAAGTTGTTGTAAAACAGACTCTAAGTATCTCAAGTAAAGGTGGATCTCCTAGATTTGTATTTATGCTCATGGAGAGCAATTCAAACCAAATTAAACATTTAATTATTGAGTTCTTTGTATATTAATGTCTATTTAACAAGATCAGGAATCGCTTCATCAGTAAAAGAATCCTGCAATTTGAAATTTCTTATCCAGTAAAAAAAAATTAAAAATCATAGCCACCCATTTCCCCACCTTCTACCACAATATTTAATAATATGAATAGAACGAAACATTAAAAAAAATAGATTATTTGAAAATCAAAGTGAAAAATAAAGAAAAACTAAATAAAGTATACCCTAAGGCTAATTTTGTTCTCTTACACTTATAATGTTTTTTAATCAATTTAATGACTTTCATGATTATTCAATGCGTATATGAACAAGCGAAATAACCGAAAAAAGATAAGATAAATAGGAGATTAAGTCGCTGTCAAATATTTACGTTTTGTATGAAAATATAAAATAAAATAAAAAGTATAATTGCATATCTATAATAGTGTTATAATCCACAAAGTAGTAGTAATAAATTTTTATCGTTAACTGCTGAGCTCGCGCGGAACCCTACTAAAAAACTTAATTATTATAATATCTGGTGTAAATATTTTTAAGAGGCCAAGAACTATTGTGATCTTTCAAGAACATTAGGATATCTTCATAATAAGGTGAAGCCCAAACATTAATAAATAAAAAAAGGAAGAGAAAGAAAGCCAGATTTCAAGAGTTAAATAACACAAATGGCACATAAAACATAAGACATGCCAACAAAGTGATGAGTAGTAGCATATACATGACACAGTAGGGGGAAATTAAATTGAAATAATTGATGGTTGGTGAACATGGAGATTAGATCTAAAAAAAACATACTCATCTATAATCTAACCATTATCTGGTTGTCTTTCTTCCACGATTAACCATTCATGTTCATATCATTCAATTCTTTATAATTATGTACCCATCTTCACAGCATGCAGCTTTCAACAGCTTATATATACCTATCAAATACTCCTTCCCTCCATATTTAATTTTGAGTGTCATTTAATATTTGAATTTTTCTTAGTCATGTTAATATTTATTTGTCCAAGATCACAATTTTTTTTTTGAAATAAGAACGACCATTAATATTTATTC
The DNA here is from genome assembly GCA_020205555.1 of Panax stipuleanatus. Taxonomy (NCBI): domain Eukaryota; kingdom Viridiplantae; phylum Streptophyta; class Magnoliopsida; order Apiales; family Araliaceae; genus Panax; species Panax stipuleanatus. Next base: position 162,109,167 of record CM035115.1, on the reverse strand, counting down.
ATAAATTAATCGAATTACAAAAACACTAGATAGAGTTGCGGTGATACTTCGTTCGGTCCCAAATTGAAACTCGAAACTTGAGAATATATATATTTTTAAAAAGTAAAAAAAAAAACAGATCTATGCAGTTCTTTAGTACGAGCTACGATAAAGATGATTGTCGTGATAACCAAATGTCCAAATCTGAATAGATTTGTTTTTACCTTTTAAGTTTTAACACAATCAAACCTTCTCTACGGAGTGATCCTAAACCTAAAACAAAAATATTGAATGTAACAATAGATACCACATCGATCTTCATCTATAAACACACTCACGAAATAGAAGAAAAATAAATTTATCACAAAGCATAAGAGAGAAATTTATGGTATGCTTACTCTTTCTTATCATAATTTGTGAAGAAGTGATGATTCACATATTTCTCTCTCCTTCATTTTGTGGGTAATTGAGTGAGTTTTATAAATAATAATTGCATCAAATATTTGTTCTCAAACTAGACACCAGAAACATTGCAATTGCTACCTGCCCTGCCATGCACTCTATCAAGTAAAAACATAAGCCCTAAAAGACTGGCTCAACATATGTAATCTAGCCCAAAGAAAGAAGCACTGGCAACTAGGCCATCTAACAGACCAAACAAGGACACCTATGCCCAACACAAACATCAGCCAGCAACCCAACAGGCCCAACAAACTAGTTCCAACTTCCAAGAGAGGAAATTTTAGTGCTATTGCCCATCAAGTATTCAAGTTAGACTAGATTATTATTGTTTTCTCAATATAAGATATATGTTTGACTTTTTAAAATTAATTTTAGATCTCATTAAGATTTTGTATCTATTAAATGTGTTGATTCTTTTATGACATGAAAATTGTTTTTACTTTCTTATTGTGTGTTGTCACATACGTCTTATTCATCTTGTAGATAAGTTAAGTAATCGACAAACTTGATTAATAATATCAATTTTCTTGAAATTAGTTATCAATTTTCTTAACAACTCGGAAAAAAGTGAAAAAATATAATTTTGATCACCATAATTTCTAAAAATGTATATTTAGTAATAGTATAATTCATCCACCTTAACTTAGATATTTGACTCTTCCATGTATTGTGTTCAAAATTTTATCGTTACTTAGGCCGACCGTTAAGTGATATTAAATGTTAGTATCCAAACCTTTTATACTTATCATATTTGAAATTATTGAACTAGAAATAATAATAAAACACTATATATAAAATGTTACCATATTTTATTATTATTTATAGTTCAATAATTTCAAATATGGTAAGTATAAAAGGTTTGGATACTAATATTTAATATCACTTATTATTCTAAATTTAACAATGTTTATTTAGAAATATCTATATATATATATATATAGTGACGACGACATGATAATACTTAATTAATTGAAAATATGAGTAATTGTATATTAAGAATTTAATGTCATATTATATTTTAAAACTAAAATATATTTATAATGTAACGCCCCCAAAATAGGTCCAATCCACCCAATCTATTCTGGGTCGCCACGAAATACACTCAACAAAAATTTTAAATACAAATCTTCAAATTCTAACTTTTAAACTGTCGTACAAAATACGACCACAATTAAACTGTGAGTTTCAATACAAATACAGTGCCCATACTCCAAATCAATAATACGTTACAGAAAGGTACAGTCAATAACTGTTTTAGGAATTAAAATCTTTGGAAAATGTTCAAGGAAACCTTCGTACATGGGAGGCCATGCATCCATGTTATAATAGATATCGTAGGACTCGAGAATTATCCTTGGTTGACCCAATAGACCCCAAAGAAAAATGAGAAGATTACTATCTTGTTCATTCCACTGGTGGGTCTTCTCTTGTCATATAATTATCTCTGTTGTCTCAAACTGAGAATTATATTCTAACCGTACTCCAAGATTATATAGGTAGTGTTCATGGATATAATCAGCAAGTGGATGTGCACAACCATGTCTTATGATAACATGAAGTCGTATGTGGTTAGACATCTTGTATAATAGTGACAAAACACCCTTCCAAAGTTGGGTTCACCTCACCGAAGTCAGGTCACCAAAATCAACCGTTAAATGACGTATAAAATACGACGTACTTATCTAAAATTTTCAATAAAATTATTTTCATACTGTTTGGTGAAAAACTTCAACAGTTCTAGACCCTCGTTCTATTCCCCTGTTATCCCGCTCGACCCAGCTACACTCTTATTACCTGAAAGGAATTGTGAAGCAAAAAGGTGAGCACAAATAGCCCAGTAAAGAATATCATGACTAAAGATAATTAAATTATCAATAGTCTTCATCAGTGATAAATCAGAGATTTATAACATATGGTAGATGATAAAACTTTTCAACTATAGTTGCAGTGGAACGAGCAATCCATTAGAAGAATCAAATAGACTATAATGTCTATTATCTTCTCCATGTTAAAAGTCCACCAATAATATTTCATCCCTGTAACATCAATCAACAATTCCTGTCCACAATCATGTAAGTTCATGATCATAATTATCTTGATGAATTCCTCTTCGCACTCAGGACGAAGATAATTCTCATCACCTGTCTTTACCTGAAACACCAAAAATCATGGTTATACCAAATCACAGTTCCTGTTCATAATCATGCTAATCAATTCATCTTTGCATTACAAGCCAAAGATATTCAACAATTAATCATCCATCTTTGCATTACAGGCCAAAGATATTCACAAATCAACAGCTCATCTTTGCACTACAGGCCAAAGATATTCAACAACAGGTCATCTTTGCACTACATGCCAAAGATATTCATTTGTATCATCAGTAGTCATGTTTATCTCAACACCTGTCATCTTTGCACTACATGCCAAAGATATTCGTATCTCAAAAAAATATCTAATCATTCCAGAATTTATATAACAATAATTATAACCATGTTGATCAATTCGCCTTTGCACTTAAGCTAAAGATATTCAATTGTAAATTCAATGGTCATGAACATACCAGTCAACAATTCATCTTTGCACTACTGGCCAAAGAGAAATCTATAGTCATGAACATACCAATAATCTACCCATCTTTACACTCAAGTCAAAGAGAAATTTCATCACCAGAATTATAAAAATGTTATATATGAGAATAAGAACAATACGATCCAATTGTCAACATGATAACCAATTGTGGAGTAAAATTCAAGAATAAAGTTCAAAATAGGGATCCGATCAAAGATAGAAACCTTAACAGCCAACTTGGACAAACAGAAGAAAATTTAATTTTTCGGTGAATAGTATTCGTGAATAGTAACTTCGACGAAAAAGTAAGAATTTCAACATAAAATTCATGACAATATTTCTGTATAATGATATTGAAAAGAATAACATCATTTACAAAAGAAAATAACATCCCTTACCATCCCTTACCTCAAAAGAATAGTACCTCTAACTGGAATATCGGATATAATATCGAAAGAAATTTGCACTGAATACTAATACTCAAAGTATTGAAATACTCACAAAAATACGCTCGATATTATAGAGAGAGAAAACTTATGATTCTGGTGTGATTTTCAATTCTAACCTAAGCACCCTATTTATAGGAAAAGTTTAGGATGCCAAAGGAGACTAAATGAATAAAATATTATTATTATTTTTTTAAATCCAGCGCCTGGCTGCTAGGAAGATTCAACATTCAACAAAAAGTGGGGCCCACCATTTATTTAAAAAAATATTTATTTTCTGAAACTTCAATAATTCATAACAAATAGCCCCTTTGTCAGAAAAATACAAATTCTATGTCCCTCCATAGGAAATTTAATTCTCTACAACTTTGCAGAAGGAAGTTTTTCCAAATTCCAAACATAAATTATCCGAAATTCATAAACAGATGATTTTTCACACCAAAATATTGATAAAAACTCACCAGCGCCAATTCCTTCTTTAATATCCACAAAATAAATATTTCCTTATCATATAAATCAATAATTAATTATTCACAAATAATATTATAGAACTACAATATTAACAACCAGGTCGTTCCCAGGACAGAGGGGGCCTTCCGATAAGGACTTCTCCTTACTGGCGCGCAATTAAATATCCCCTCCTAGACAGAACTTCCTTAGATATTGTCAATAATGCTATCTAATAATATTATTCAAATAATATGAATTATTGAGTTGATAACGTGAAATACTGTGCAACGACAATTATTGAATCAATACTACAAAATATCAACTGTAGTCATTATTGAATCAATCATATAAAATGGCAACGCAGCAATTATTGAGTCAATAAAATATCAACGCAGCAATTATTGAGTCAATAATATAAAATATTGAACAGTAATTACTGTAACAATAATTGAGTAATGGCTTCTCACGTAAGACTCAATAATTCGAAATACTGTGCAATACCGTGTACTACTATGCAACACCGTGTATCACTGTATTTTAACCACCGGATATTTCAACAGTACTAACGGTAACAACCACGCCGTTATTTTGTAAAAAAGTTATTTCTGTCGCTTTCTATATCCGACAGTTATTCCATTGTGGGGGCCCACAAATAGTTGCGCCGTCGTACGAATATTCCCCGACAACAAGAATATTCCACGACCAAACGAATATTCCCCGACAACAAGAATATTTTATAACCACTTGCTCATTTTAAAAATATTTGCACATTTCACCCATAACTTTAAACTTTTATCAATTTAACCATTTACTAAATAGAAAAATTGAATACTTTTATTTCATAAAATTCGGGGTCTTACATATAATTTATAAATTTGATTGTGGAAAGTCACATATTTTGTTTTACCAATTATGAAGGTAAAAAAAGAAAATATTTTATAATTTTTGGAACATAAAGAGTATGTATATATACGATAAGGATCTTAGAGTCACCCAACTAAAAGCTCACCCAACTCACCCCCTTTAACAACGGACCGGGCGACGGTTCGTCCGTCGCTATATATACAACCGTCGTCTATATGTTGTCCATCGCTATATGTTGTCTATCGCTAAAAGTTAAGACGACGTTTGTATATTTAGCGACGGACTAAACCGTCGCCCGATCTGTCGTTAAAAAAGATGAGTTGGATGAATTTTTAATTTGATGAGCTTAAGATCGCAACTGTATATATATAGCGTTATATCTTTTTCAATTTTTTATAATTTCAAACATATATAGTAAGTTGGTAAAGAGGTTTTGATTCTCCTTTAATTTCATTTATTGGGTCGGGTCTGCGTCTGGCGGTCAAAATAGCCACGAAAAATGTGTATATAAAGAGACGTTTATTCCCTAACCCTAGCCGTCAATCAAAAGAAATAGATCTTGGGTTCAGATAAAAACTAGATGGTAGCTCCGAAAACAAAAGAAATTGGTAGTAATGATGATGATGATGATGAGGAGGAGAAGGAAATGAATCCATTCTTTCATTCTCCAAATCGCATCAGTCATTTACCAAACTTTAGCTGCAGATCTCCGGAGGCGGAAGGCGGTGGCTCATATGGTGGTGGTGGTCATAAGGTTAGCTTGATAGGTTTCTTTCGTGTTTTACCATATCCCTTGTTATTGATTAATTATGTGTGAGATTAAGAGGAAATTAATTTGTTTTTTTAAAATAAAAGTAATTTGTTCTTTCAAATGATGTAGACCTAGCTTCAACGTGAACCATACCAGTTACCGCAGGCTGCCGGCGTGGTGGAATGTATATACATGAACTCTGCGAGGTGGGAAGACTGCGAGGAAATGCCGGTTTATAAAATTGGCAAAGGATTGTCATGGAAATTTTAAGAAATAAAATAAAATGTATGGAGGTGTATGGTAGTTTTATTTGGACGGAAAATGATTTTGCGGATATATTTGTCCATTTTTTAACAAATAAGTATTAATTGTAATTTTTCGAAGAGATCTGTGATTGGCATAGATTTTTATATATTCAGCACAAATTTATTGCAATATATAACACGATTCTATTTGAATTCAAAACTTTTTTTTTCTTTCTCACTTTTGAAAGAAGTGATCTTCTTTTTCATTTCTTCAACTAAAAAAGTCACATACGAAGTACTTGTAAGAGGACATAGTTTTGTACTTAGAAATACCTTTCAGATAGTTTAAAATGGTCGCGATTGTACTGATTGAAATGTAACAAATGAGGACATAGTTTTGTATCGATTTTTTCATCACCATTTATTCTTGGATTTGGCTCTTTTCCATTACAACTTACCTTTAATTTTATTCAATACATTATATTTTATAGGTTTAGTTAATATAATTGAGATCAACATCAGTCAGCTAATTATAATATTAACAGTATAATTGTTTCAAAAATAAAAGTAATCCTACACTTTTAACCGTTTGATGAATATATGTATATTTTTTTATCAAAATTTCAATAGTTGAAAATTCTTTTAAATTTTGGTCGGATTAATCTTAATATCATCAATTATCTATTTGCATATTTGGATTATTATTAACAAAATTATTAAGATTAAATAATTTGTGTATTTTATGAAAGTGGAAGAAAAGTATAATGGAAGGGAGCCAAATTCGTACAAATGTATATCATAGATAGTTTATCTTAATAATTTGATCTTAACAAGTGTAATGGCTCCTCTCCATTACACATTTCTTATAATACATCAATTATTTGATATTAATAATTTTGTTAGTAATGATCAAGACATGTTAATAGATAGTTGATGGTACCTATATATTAAGATCAATCTTACAAAAATTTAGAATCATAAAAAAACATTTTCACCATTAAAAGTCTAAAAGAATTTTCATACATTGAAATTTTGATAAAAAAAATTACATGTTCATTAAATGGTGAAAAAGTGTCGAATTATTTTTATTTTAAAATAATTAAGCTATTCAATATAATAAATTAGATAACAGCTATCAATTTCAATTATACTATTCAAATCCCTATATCATAATATATTGGAGGAATCAATTTTCTTATGTAACAGAGGCCTAATTTTTGTTCCTTTCCATGGAGTTGATGAAAAGATTTGTGTCATCAAGTTAAGGACGGACAGGAACCAAAACAATGAATTGGACACGGGTAATAAATCTGGTGTATACGTTAAGAAATAAGAAATTTATTTAAAATGATTTTTACAAGTGCATATTTTTATTCTTAAGAGTATATAGTTCAAAACACATGCATATATACTTGACCGTGAGGGAAAAAACGCATCTTCTTTACATTTGGATAGGAGGGTTATGGGCAAGGGAAAGGCTACCTGTCCTCCTTACCAGCTGTGTTAATTAAGGGAGGGAGGGGGGGGGAAGATGAAAACAAATATGAAAGGAATAAATATTTCATTCTTGTTTGGACATAACTATTGAAGGATAAAGAATACATTCTTGAAATAAATAAAGCAAAATCTATCTCATGAGTATGAGTAGAAAGGAAACAAAGAACTTCCAAGTTGCCCATTGAGGAAGGAAGTTATAATTAAGGAACTAGTAGTCCTACTCAGTCAGAAACCCCAGAACAAACAAACAAACAAAAGGTAATATTGGAAAGTAAAGGTATATACCTATACCTATACCTAATATGTGTGTGTGTGTATATATATAAATTCAAGAAACTTGCCATTGTGTCTCATTCATATATATATATATATATCACATTTGAAAACCAACAAGGAGGAAGAAGTACAGACCTACTAGTAAGATCTGCTCTGATCTGATGGATGCAAAGCAGAGAGCAGGTCGAGTGTACCAAGATTTTGATCCTCAATGGAAGGAGCTAAGAGATGAAGATCGCGCCACGCTTGTCATCGACCTACCCGGTGACCTCCCTTTTCCTTCTCTGATTACTAGCTAATTATATCTGTTAATACATTTTTCGAGCTTTTTAAAGTTTGCTTTACAATGACTTGTGAGTAGACAGACTATTAATGTTCATTTGTGTTCCAAAAAGGTTTCCTCCACATATAATAATAATAAACAAGAAAAGCTAAAACAAAACTATATACCAGACAAAGAAAATATATATATCTATCTCAACTTAATTCTGCAGGTTACAGAAAAGAGCAACTCAGAGTTCAACTAGCTAAATCAGGAAACCTGATTATCAGTGGAGAACAACCAGTTGGAGATAATATTTGGCGCCGCTTTCAGAAAACAATTCCTATTTCTGAAAACTGTGACATCAGCAAAATCAGCGCCAAATTTGATGCCTTTAGACTCTTCATTGAACAGCCAAAATTGATCGCTTTAGCAGAGAAAAAAGATGAAGAAAAACCTACCAATACCGAAGCCCCAGTACCTCAGAAGCCTGAAGAATCCCGTCAGAAGCCGACTTCAACCACTTATCCAGCTGAGCAGACAAATGAAACAAGCAATAACTCAGTAAAAAAGGCTGGAGGAGTTGCTCCTGATAATGCAGAAGACAAGGAGAAAGAACAGGAAACTGGAGAGGGAAAGAGTAATGAATCACATGATTCCAAAAATGTCCAAGAAAAGGCTCCAGAGACTGAGAACACTAATGCTAAGAGTGTCTCGGAAACTAATGGTACAGCTGAAGATGGAAAGATAAAAGGAAGTACAAATCAAAAACAAGAAAGTGATTTGAGCAACTCTGCCACGAAGATGGTTGGAGGAGCAACAAGGTTGAAGATGCCGAGGAAAGTGATGAACTTGGTGTTGGCTATTATATTGGCTGTTGCACTTGCCCTGTATGTGAAAAAATCAGTTAGTTCTTGGAATATAGCTGAAAACTGAGAGAAATGTGTTTAATTTAATTGTGATGGATATATCATCATGCCAATAAATTGATGAAAATAAATAAAGAAATTGACAAAATTCAAGACATCTAATAAAGCAAAATGATTGTTCAGTTTCAGAAGAAAATATCAGTTATGAGACAAAAGGAGTCTGAGATACTCACATACATTTGTTTCCCCTGAGTTTATCTGAAGAAGCTATGTTTCGAGCATAGCCAAAAGGGGGGATGATGATATTTTTAATAATAACTATAACAGTAACAATATTTGCAAGACAATATAATAAAGAATAAGTTGTTAGAGAGAATTCACCCATATAATGAAGTAAAAAGAAGAAGCTAAATTAAGAAACCATTTAAATATGAATTAATGATAATTCTTAGCACTTGATTCAACCAGTCGGGTTTCAGATTCTGTAACTGAAACAGTGAATAACAACGTCACTTAAAAGACAAGGTTATCTGCCTTCAAATATCTTCAACCAGCACAGAAACTATCCTCATCTAACTAAGATGATTTTAAAAGTGAGGGGTCTATTAGAATGCAAAGACAGATTTCATTGGCTAAAAATGATTATGCATCTCTCTCTTTAGGAAATTCCAAGCTCACGGCAACCCACTTGTCGTCACTTATTGGTAGCACCACAGTGCCTTTGGGGAAGTCCATATTTGGAAAGCTTGAGTACACTCTGAACCTGTTGTTGAGCAAGTAACTTTCGGTTCCGCTGGACTTGTTTATGTTTGAATCTGCAATCGAGAGGGTGGAGAGGTCAGGAGGTGTCACCATAGATGAAGATGATTGGCTTCCTGTGGGTGACAAAGACGGTGATTCCAGTGAGGAGTCTGAGTTCTTATTTCCAGTTATTTCATCCATGTTTGGTGAAGCTGGAGACGCAACAAACTTCTTTGAGCTGAATTTGGAATAGGCTGGTAATTTTTCGGCAGGAGAAACCTTCTGATATTTATCTGTAGGACGGGAGAATTCCTTATCCTTAATTAGTCAGAAATTTATGCTATTTATATCTAATCCTCTTTTAAGTATATTTACATAAAAGGGTAAATCAATAAGAAGGTATGTGAAAGTATGAAAAATTCATTCAGAGGGAATCAAATCTAACCAAAATAAGATAGAACCTCCTTTCATTGGAGAAAGATGTTACCTTTGTTCTCAATAGTTTGCTCCTTGTCTTTTATAGTTGAAGGTGAAACCAATGGAGAACCAGATTTGAAATTTTTACGTGAATCGACATCGGTGAGAAATTCTGAGCCACGAGAGACTGCAACAGCTTCATCTTCTGAGGAAGCAGGTGAAGAATTATTAGCAGTCCGACTTGCTTTATCTGAATGGAAAGGTTACTAATATCGTCAGTGTACTGTAAAGTGTTACCCAGCCAATACATTCAACGAAATGCACAACAAGTTGTATGCATTATTGCATTTATTTGGTGTTATCACAATCTCAAAGAGCACAGGCATTCACATATTCACCCCCTTACCTGCCTCTCTCTCCCGAAGACACGTGTAGATATTAGTAACTGCCAAGGGAAAAACCTACTGGTCCAGTTTTAACTGTTATTTTCCTAGTCCTCCCTCTCATCCTGAATCAGTTCACAATAACCACATGTTTAAGTTTTAACTAATGTGTGAGCTAATACAGTCCGCCAATTTTGAGAGAGTACAAACCTACCACCAGACCATGAAATACTGCATATATATTTTTGTAAAAGGAACCTACAAAATGATAAGAATGACAAGTAGCCAGTTAATGTGAGGAATTGCTTCTACAGCTTGAGCGAATACTGATTCAATTGTGTTTTTGTTAGCTGTTGAATTTATATTAAATGATGGGTCCAACTTCTAGCATCAGTAAGGCTTAATTAATTATTAGCGATGTTAAAACTAGTTAGTATGTAACATCAGTGTCAATTTTAAGGTCTACTAAGTTTATCATATGTACATGTTATTATGAATGCTACATCGAACTCACCAAAACAAAAAAGGCTCCATCTGTCATTAATATTAACACGAGTTTATAGCAAGTATCCTTAACGTGCTGTTGAAATGGACAGGGTGAGAATGACAATGATATCTTCAATAAAACATCAACCTAGGTAGATTCAACTGATTTGTTAAGGTATAAGAAAGTAATAGAAGTAAAAACTTTTGGCGCTCATACTTACAGAAAGAAAAAAAATAATAAATTAGGCATATTGCAAGAAAATTGATCCGTAAATGCCACTAGGCGGAGCAAATAAGATATTCCAATCTATTAAACTCACAGGTAGGCAATACCAAAAATATGAACCAACGTGAACAAACATATGATGGGAAACCAAAAGTAGTCAGCATAATTTAAAGCTGTATTTGCAGGAAAAAATTGGTTCCATACATATGAAACCAGGTAGGTTTGAAGTTATAAACAAGCACATATGAAATGGTTTCAGGGACTTGTGCAGTTTAAAATCTTATCATATCATACTACTCTAACTCATGCTCGGTGCATGCTTTAAACTATAAAGACGGTTTCCTGTTATATATTCTGAATCCATCGACAGAGATACAGAAAGAATGACCACTTACTTTCCGTTAAAGCAGTGTAAGCTAACTTTGCAGCATTGGATTCTGCTTGTTTCTTGGATTTTGCAGCTGCCCCATGAAAAGTTTCTCCTTCAACTTCCACGGTGGAAAAGAATGTTGGATTATGAGGTTCACCAGATTTGATAGTTTTATATTTTGGCAAGAAAAAACCTTCATTCTGAGTCAATTCTTGTAAGGAATTCTTGTAAAAATGAGAACCATTCTGGAAAGAAGCAAAGCAATGAACATGAAAAATGGGGTAGGACTCCATCAATAACATATAAGCAATGATCATTAATCATCAAAAACACTCCCCCAGGCACTAAAAGACACTGACCCTCCTTTCCACAACCCCCCCACCCAACAAAAAAAAAAGAGAAGACCAAAGAGTTGATTGACAAAAGAAAAATAAAAACTAGCTCAGAGAACTTGCCTCTTGAAAGGCATCTAACGAAAAAGACATCAGAGCAACCTGCGCAGCAGCATTCTCAGCTTCCTTCAAAGTCTTGTAAAATCCTGGACTTTCAAAAGGGTGTCCATCAACAGTAACTTTAGCCTTGAAGCAAAGAGCATGAGGTGGGCCTTCTCTTTCACTTGAATACACTGGGATGCTAAGTTTGTTTCTTTGAGCATATATTTGCAGCATCAACTTGTACTGATTTGGCACATCTATGAACATAAAAGCAACAATAAGAATTACTTCTAATTGTGAAAAAAACCAATATTGAAATTGAGATGGAGAATCTACAAACAGAACAGAAACCAGACCCAACTTATTTGGTAGATTCAAACATGATACAGAACTCTTTTATCTGCAGAATTGACAAAGCATGATTGAAGGATCTCCACAACATAGTGGGAAAAGACACTTTCTCTTAAACATTTGTGCTACCCAAAAAGCACACAAGTTTATAAGGTGCATCAGTTTCAAGTTGCTCCCAAAACGAGTAGATTTCTTTCCATGTATTTCGAAGGGGGGAAGAATCTTAAATTACTAACTGAACTACCCGTTAGTTGAGACTGAATGTAGGTGAAATCTCCATAGGAGAAGAGTAAATCAAAATACATAACAATGTATCTCTGGTGTGACAACTGCAAACCTCATAAATAGCTGTAACATATCATGTTGACTAAATATAAATGCACCAACGGGATCAATTATGGAATCAGTAAAGAAGTAAGTATATCAGAGATTCGTGTGAATACAATAGTTAATCTTCAAGATACTGCATGAATAGCTTAAGCAGATGACTTTCCGCTTATCAAGTTGTGCAATTTTTTATCATATTTCAGGCACGTTTTTCTCCAACCAGAATATATAAGCATCAAGTAGAGAAGGAATTAAATGCTGATGATAACACGTCTCATTTTCCATTGAAGTGGCAATAAAAGAATGCATCTTAGTGTCATAAAGAAACATAGCAGTTTTCTATCAACTACGTGTTTCCCTTTTCTGCAATAAAAGCAGGTTTTTTGGTAACTTTTACATGAAGCAACATTTCCACATCCAAACAGAACCATAGGAGGAAGATAGGCTTAGTACTTATTATATATTAAGGATAAATAAATAGGGGGGGAGAAAGAGGCTGGTGAATGGAAACAATGCTGTTAATTATATGGGTAAGAAAAGAAAGTGTACAGATGCGAAGAGAAGAATATATGTGTATGTATTGTTAATGTCAACTTCTCACCATCCTTGATATTTATGGTGTTTGAATGTGACCTACTCATTCAAGCATCTGAAGAATTTGAGCGACTTAAAGCATAATTCAAGGCACATATACTGTATAAATGTTTATCACAATTTCAAAATTTTGTATTTGCCTACCCCAACTAGTTGGGGATAAAAGGCATCTGAGTTGAGTTTCAAAATATCATCTGTATAAATAAGAAACACGCTCACCAGAATATGTCCTATATATTTAGCCTTTAGTAATTTGACATATAATCTACAAAGGCCATAAAATACTATAATTAAAGTTTGTTATGTAAAAAACAGGCTTCAATAATATAGTATATTCTGATTAAATGTTAGCCATGTAAGACTTAACTTTGACTAGAACAATGCATATGATGAATAGGATACTTCAATGATTTCCACAATCTATGTAGTCGACATTAATATCGATGTATTGCATGAAAAAGAAAGGCTAGCAGTCTTCTTTTCGTTAAGTAACATCAACATACACTAAAATGCACCTTTTCCTTTAACAGAATGGGCGTCCCACAAAAATTAAGCTAATCTAAATTCTTCCAGGTTTTTTATGGAATCTAAGAAAAGATATTATAAAAAGACTATATAAGAAACAAGGATTTTAAGATCTCCACAGATAGCGTCAATTCTGTCATATATATATATATATATATATGGTTATGACCCTTTTTCCATGTTATCTTTGGTCTTGAAAATATATAAAAAGTTAAGGGACTGATCTAATCTCCTGATAAATCAAAAAAAAAAAATTGCTTCGTAATTTTGTTTTTCTTTAAGCTACATTGATACCAATTTTTCTCTTTAAAATGTTGGAACCTGGTATGAATACAACCATAACGAGCCTTAACATATGTATCAACCTCATAGCAAGTAAAATAAAGAGCAATGTTATAGAAATGATGCATCTGCAAAAATAACAGTTATTCAATTATGTAGCAAATGTGGACGCAAAAGTGAATGAGGCCAAGTAACAAACTGGGGTCAACCAAATTCCTTACCATGTATACCGCTTGAAGCATTTGAACGAACATCAGGGCTCTTACATGTTTCCGCAATCTTTGGTCCCTTGGCAGCAGATTCCTTGTCTACAGTCAAGTATCATTTTAATAAGAAATATCACTTCTGTATGATAAAGGATATCTATGACTTTTAATTTTATTCTACACAGCATATATTACCCCTCTCTATAAGACTAACAACTTTAGTACTATCTTATGTTATTGAAACGAATACATAGATCAGGATTACTAAGAAACTATAGCTCCATTAGGCTAATATATAGAACTTATGTACTGAGCTAAAGCTTAGCATCCTACTTGTATCAGAAATCCCACGTATACTTCAAACTAAGGGAACTGTTTATTTTCATGACTACTAAAGAAATTTAGAATTATAAAACCATTGGATGTAGACACAGATACTACTTAACCAAGAAACAGAAAGTAATACAACGAAAAAAGAGTCATGTAAGGCTTATGAAACCAATGTATGTAGATACGAATACTACTTGACCAAGAAACAGAAAGCAATACAACGAAAAAGAGTTATGTAAGGCAAGGGATTATTCCCATTTCCCACTCAGTTTATTCTTATGAATATTGAAAGCAATTCAGCCAATAAAGCTCTAAAATTTGTGACTTAGACATGACCTTCTCACTTCTTTAAAGCTGGTGAAATAAAGAAAATGGAATTTTAACCACACAGTCTAGAAAAACATAACTAATGCACAAATGCAAGAAACATCAGAAAATAACTGCAAAAAGTTTTATTTTTTATTAAAGAAAATGAAGTTCCATTGTACTCAATACACCTATTCATGGCATATATAAAACAAATAATTTGGATATAAAAAGCAATAGATTAAACCCAAAAAAGAAGTTGCTTCTGCGTATTATCAGATGCAGTCATAGGAAACAACATTAGACATGGTTCTTTCAGGGGGGGGAATAATTGTCCATGCTGCCAGTCTAAACATGATAAGAGACACATCATATGCTATTGCAAGAACTAAATGCCCTAGATGATTAACTTGTTACAAAGATTTGAAACCATTTGATTCCACAAACGAACCAATCCAATATTATGTTAATTAATTACATCACATTTACTGACATGTCTACTGATTTACTAACATCAAGACCATGAAAACTAATTAATTCACATAAGCTTTATAGTAACTTCATTATGACACAAGAGTTTGTAGTATATGCTATATACACCAAAATTGAACTACTTCAATCCAAATAGGCATAAAAATAACCCCTTTAAACATATGAGTATTGTATTGTTAGATGAAGTTAATGTCTTAAATTCTGACTGCTTGAAGGATATATTGCTGCAATATAATTTTAAAGTATATATCTTAATTCTTAGAACATATATATAAACATGTATATAGGTCTAAATCTTACAAAACTTGGAAAAGATTCACCATAACTAGTCTCCATTAACTCACGGAATAATTGCTTCGGTACAAACTAGGCCTATTCAGTTTTCAACAATCTCCCCAGAAAAATATGTTCCCCTGAATATTTGCAGAAACATCGTGTATAATTAAGATATAAAAATAAGATCACTAAAAGTTTCCATTCTCAAACAGAAAGTTGGCAAAACAAAGAAAATATGCAACGTTTAAAAAAAATAACACTTAGAACAAATACATGAAAGTATTCCCTAACGTATATCAGAATATAAAATAATTATTAAAAAAATCACAACACCAATAAGCATAAAATATTAGATTAAATTCCTTACCAAGTATTCCTCTTGAAGCATTTGAATGAACATCAGGGCTCTTGCATGTATCTGCAATCTTTGGTCCTTTAGCAGAGGAGTCCTTCTCTACAGTCGAGTAAAGTAGTAGTCATTTAAGGGGAACACTTCTGTATAATGCAGACATTTCTGACTTTTGTTCTACAGATTATATTTCATTCTTTCCCTCAGTGATATCAACATAAACCGTATTAACCTATTACAGATATATGAAAAGAATAGATAGCTAGGATAATGCAGAAGCTTTATAGTGTCTATTGGGCCAATTTTTAGAGCTCCTGCTGTAAGCTAAAGCTTAAACTAGTTTTGGTATATCAGAAATCACACTTGTCCTGAAAAGTAAATCAATGGATTTTGAAATAATAGTACTGCACAACCAAAAAAGAGACACAATAAAACACATAATTTATGTAAGATAACAAATTATTCCTACTAATTCTACTCGTGTAAATAATCAGCTAATGATGCTCTTGGTTTTGTTGTTTAGAGAACACCATTCAAAAATTGTGAAATTAAGAAACTTATGAAACTTGTTTCATCAAATGACTCCCAACTCAAGTAGTTTCAAGAATAAAATTAATGATTCATTTTGCTACTTTTAAGAAGAACATCAACACCAACAGTCTACCGAGTATAATTTATGATCAGAAATTAATTATGAATAAAGAAAGAACGCAGGAAGTTCCACTTGTACTCAAGGCAGGTAATGTTTTATCCAACAAACTTGCTTCTACGTTTTATGAGATGAAATTTGTGGAAACAGCTTAAGCCATAGCTTTTCAGAAAACCTTTCTTCTACTGTCATCTGAAACTGGTTAAGTGGCACAGCGCACCCAATTCCAAGAATCACATGCTCCAGATGATTAAGTTGTAAAAAATATAAAAAACTGCAAGATTCCACAAACAAAGCAATTCAACATAAGAGCACATATGATGCTAGTTACATGACCACATTCGTTACTTTTTTAATACTGAGAATTCAGAGGCCAGGTCAATGATAGATTATTATTTAATTAATCTACTTATGTTTTATGGTAACGCCATTATGAGACAAGAGCCTGTGTACACATACATATAAATACTAAATCTAAAAAAAACTTGGAAATGTTCACTCTCCATTAACTCATGTATCTAACAAGCAGACCATTAGAACAATTTAAAAGGAAAATAAAATCACTAAATTGGCACAGCAAACCGAGGAAAATGTAACATTTAATTCAAAATAGAGCACTGAGAATAAATTACAATAAATAAACTATTCCCCTACCTAAATCCAAACATTAAATAAATACGAAGACAAAAATATAAACCCATTAAGGACAAGTAAATAATCAACAATTTATAGAAAAGGGATGGATAAATTCACTACCAGCAGTGAAGTGAAGAAAGGCGAGCTTAGCCGCACTATTCTCCGCTTCTTTGGAGGATTTGCAGATTGTGGGTGTGTCAAAACTCATGTTATTAACAGTAACTGAAGCTTTAAAACATGGATTGTGATCTGGTCCGTCTTTCAAACCACAGTATTTGGGTAACCCCCATTTCTTCTGATGGCACAATTCTTGAAGCTTTGACTTGAACATTTTGTTTCCAATGAATATCCCTCTCTCTATCTCTCTCAACAGTTACACATTCACCTCTATAGAGAGAGAAGTATACAGGGAGAAACTGTTTGATAGTATTTGTGTACGTATATTGAGAGAGAGAGAGAGAGAGAGTGTGAGAGAGCGAAATAGAAGACGAAGAGCTGAATTGCAGTTGAAAGGATTGACACACGGAGAAGGCGTTTATTCTTTGGGATTAGAAAGAGAATCACCAATTTGTTTGTTGTTTTTCTCAGGAGAGAGAGAGAGAGAGGCAGAGACAGAGAGACGGAATGCTTCCCGGGTGATCTCCTATTGGCTATTCAGTACTTATAGGGGGACATTATTCTACGGACGGTCTAGTCCAATTTTATTTTATTTTTTTAAAAAATATATAGTATTTATTTTAATTAAAATTTTTATATAATTTAGTGATTTAGATATAATTTGAATAATTTTACAGACAGTTCAACAGTGTTTTTATGTGTATCTAAATTATATCAAAATTATTTACTTCTGTAAAAAGTTCAGTTAAAATAAATATTATATATTTTTTTGAGAGTCAAAGCAAAAAAAAAAAAAAAAAATTGGCCCTAGACTTATTGATTGGCTATTTCTCATACAAAACAAAAGTTCTCGGACCCAAACCAAAAAAATATCGGATGGATGGGTGACGAGTCATTTATTCAATCGAATTATTATTATTTAATTTTATTATTAATATATAAAAATATATATTATTAATAAAATTAAATTAAATTGGGCAGGAAGCATCCATCAATTTCAATTTTTACCAATTAGACTGGCGATCCATATTTAATGACACTGTACAAAACTGAAATTCCATACGGAAAGTTATATATGTACATATTCTACTATTTAAATTATTTCTAAATGTGTATATTTCACATATCTCATTTAATATTAATGTGAGATAAGCTACATGATTTTTATGTGACAATGTCATCCCTTTTTATATTGTTAGGACATGTAGGAGTAACTTATAAACATTATATATATATATATATATATATAAGAATAAAGAAAAGGCAGAGATGTTTTTGCATTTTGTAATTAATATTTTCGTTTTTAAAACACTAGCTAACTGAAATGATGTTTTTGAGCAACAATTTAGAAAAATAATATTTTCACGAACAAAAAATTGATAATTATATAAGATCTCTCTCACATGAACAGTAAATTAGTCCAACACTCGTGCGAAAATGTTTTTAAAAAAATATAACTTTTTTCTTGTAGACAATTCCCTCAATTCATGTATTGCACATAGAATCTCGTTATTTGCATTTTGATTTAAATTTGTACTTTAATTGAAGAATCATAGTTTAATTAGGAATTTATAATTGGATTTTTGCAATCTAAATATCAATATTTTCTTGTTTTGGAGGTGATAACAAAACTTGGTTATGATGTATAATTAATTTGCCTAATTAATTACTAGAGATTGAAAAAGTATATGTATCACCTAGAGTGATTAAATATGTACTTTTTGTCACCTAGAGTGATTAAATATGTACTTTTTGTGAGAATCTCATTCTTTTTCATTAATAGTTATGTATTCTAAATGTAAGAAAAATAAAAATGAAATTTACATTTACACTCGTGATTGTAAATTATGAAACTATACTATCTTTGTTTATAAGGATTATAATTCTAAGATTATTAATTTTAGAATTATAATCCCAGAATTATAATTATAATCTTAAAACTATTAAGTTATTTTATAATCTATAATATGAGTAGTTACAAACAAACATAGCCCAAGTGTTAAATGTAAGAGTAATATTAGAGACACAATTTATTCTACAACTATTTTACAATTTGTTGATGTGGCATACTCCACCTCAACATATTGATGAACAATTTGCTTTAATGTAATTTTCGGCCCCACATAAAAGCTGAAGTGGAATATATCACATCAACAAATTATAAAATAATTATAAAATAAGTTGTGTCTCTAGTATTATTCTAATAATTAATATTGAACGTTTTAAGTACTTTCATAAATGCATTAAAATTCCTCGTGTTTATCATACTTCTTGAATTCGACTCCCCGCATCATATATTTTATCGCAAAATATTAGTAGTAATGATGAAGTTCATATTAATGAGATCAATTCTGAGAATGTTAAAAATGAATAAGTATTTTTATCCATTCAAATTTTGATAAAATAAGCTCTTCCATCAAATGATAAAAATATATCATATTACACGTAAGTTTTGTATAATGATACAATTCAATCAAATGAATTATTGTCTCGATCTTAATTATAAGTTTCAACAAAGGCAAACTCTTTGGGGGCTCAAAAACCGACCGAACCAACTGGACCGTGTACAAACCCTTGATTAAAACTCTTCTAATGCAGAATTACATCAAATAGTTGTTGCCTTCAATTCATTAGTTTGCATTTCTTGTACCCTTCTCAAGAAAGGCTGAGCAGCCAACCAAAACAAAAAAATCAATTAGCAAACAATACAGAAGGCACTATTAGGGGTTCCAGGATGACTTATAAGTTAAAATTTAAAATGACTTATAAGTCATATTAAGTAACAACTTATAAACAAAATTGTTTGACACCTTTTGACTTATAAGTCAAAAATTAAGTTAAAATAAAATGTGAATGTGTTTGGCTACAATGACTTGTAAGTTAAAATAAGATGTAAACACTATTAAAGTAAGGGCAAAACAGTCTTTACATCTGGTCAAACTCACTTATTTTAAAATGACTTATAAGTCATTTTTTAATAAGTCAGAATTTCTTACTTATCAAAAATGACTTATAAGTCAAAAAATAAGTTATCCCCAAACACTTCAATAGTAAAAAAGAACTTATAAGTTGGTGCAGAAGAGCTCAGAATACTGATCCCCTCAAGAACGAAAAAAGAACTCTTATCAATTGAACAGAAACCCCACATAACATTAGTTCTTACAACACAAGGGATTTACCTTTTCTCTAGCATGGTATACATAAAACTGTATGGCTTATTTCTCAACTCACTTGGTGCTGGCCAGCTGGTTGCGAAGGTGCTTGGCAGCAGCAACCATGTTGCTGAGAGCAGGATTGACTTCAGCATACTTGCGTGTCTTGAGGCCACAGTCAGGGTTAACCCAGAGAATATTGCTCTCGAGGACTGCAAGCATCTTGTTGATCCGGTCAGCAATTTCTTCTGTAGATGGGATCCTCGGGGAATGGATATCGTACACACCAGGGCCAATGCCAGCACCGTACTTCACTCCCTCACTGAAGATTGAAAGAAGCTTTTCATCTGATCTGGAGTTCTCGATAGTGATCACATCAGCATCCATGTCTATAATTGAGTGGATAATATCATTGAAGTTGGAATAGCACATGTGGGTGTGGATCTGTCAAAATACATTCACAGTAGAATTGCTAAGTAAGACATCCGACATTTTTGAAGTTCAATGCTACTTGGATGGGAATGGGTGCAAGTTGTGATTTATATTCTTTTTTATCAGTACGAAAAATTGACCATGTGTGGATTCGGATTCATTTGCTAGTATATGACTGAGTAACAGAGTACTTCAAATTTTTGGAGTTATACAATAATCAACTTTAGCATCCTGCTTCAATTATATATTTTTTTTTGTTGCTACATTGCTTCAATTAAATTTAACTTGCTTAAAATAGAATAACATATGTTCCTATTTCATGGATACACCTTCAACCCCAAATTAATAATGAATTTATGTTTCTAACATTTGCTTTGACTTTGAATGTTTGACTTCAAAAAAGAGAAAAAGATCTTGAATGTTTCTCCGACAAATACTTTCCACATTCTAGTATTTGATTGGCTTAAATTTTGGAAAACATTTTACTTGAAACTATTTTTATCACTGGGATGGAAAGTGAGATCTGGCCCCGGAGAGCATAAGTTGTTTTTGGCAAAGTTACAGCCCCAATCTCTTTGATCTCATCCTCAATGCATGAGAGAGACAGAGAGCATGACACACCCTCTTGTTCTTTTGTATCCGTGTTAATGCCTTAGAACGAGTCAGTTCATAAGCGAGCAATCTTGTCTAAGTACAAATATCAATTTAAAATAAAGTTGAGCAATGAGGAACCTGGGTAGTGTCTTTAACCCCAACGTTAGTTATCCTGAAGGATTGCACTGCCCAGTCCAAGTAGAAAGCTTGCTCAGACATCCTTAGAGGTAAACCCTCCCTTAGAGCAGCCTCATCAATTTGAATGACATTTAGGCCAGCTTTCTCGAGATCTTCCACCTCATCCTTGATGGCCAATGCAATCTGATAGCAGGTCTTGAATCTAAGAATAGGAAGAAAAGTATAATATAAGAACCATAGCAATATTCTCCATAAAATTAATTACAAAGATATTATTTATACCTGGGCTGGTCATTTCTAACAAAGGACCAATTTAGAATGGTGACAGGACCAGTAAGCATTCCCTTCATTGGGCGCTTGGTCATACTTTGAGCCATCGACGACCAGAAGACAGTCATTGCTTTCGGACGGCTCACATCACCGTAAATAATAGGTGGCTTCACACATCGGGAACCATAAGATTGAACCCATCCATTAACAGTGAAGGCAAAACCACATAGCTGCTCCCCAAAGTACTCGACCATGTCATTCCTCTGTGCATTAATGAAAGATGCTTGTTAAAGTACTATGTTCTGAAACTTTCAGTAGTTGGAAGTATAACACCATTCTCTGAGAGAAATCTCACCTCTGGCTCTCCATGTACCAAAACATCAATGTCTAGCTCTTCCTGGAGCTTGACAACTTTGTTTATTTCATCCTTGATAGCGTTGACATACCCTTCCTCAGAGATCCTAAGTCAGCAAAAACATTTGCACGTGAGATAAAGGTGGATAGCACCCAGGAAGTCCAAGAAACCACAACTAGAGAGAAAGATAACTCACTTATTGGCCTTGTATTCTCGTCGGACCTTTCTAAGCTCCATGGTTTGAGGGAAAGATCCAATAGTGGTAGTTGGAAGAATTGGAAGATTCAGCTTCTTCTGCTGAGCGTCCAACCTAGCACTCACATTAGTAGCTCGACGATGATCAGAGCCCCTCAATGCGGCAGCCTAAGCAATACAACAATTTAAGGTATGGTCAATATAAAAAATAAGAGGCCACTAAAAATTTGAAGGATGAAAATTGAACCCCTAAAACACTTACAGCCTTTTGAACAGCTTCATTAGTAACTCTTGGAGACGATTTTCTTGAAGCCTGAGCTGCACTGTTAGCAGTGAAGAATTCCTAAAGAGAAACAACCATGTGTGAGAAGCCGAATATACTATAACTGTATTATGATCTTGGGTGGGTCCCTAAACACACAAGTAAGATGTCTAATTGTCTACTATTTCTTTGGAAAAACCATCTTTGAGACTATATAATTAAAAAAGCAAATTACTGCATATTTTGCTTTTTTACTCTACATAGAATTTTGCATTGGTATTAACATTTTAAAGTAATAATGATGAGTAAAGACTAAAGAAGCAACTTTTATAACTTTTACAACTTCTTTGCTTACATATTGTAGTGCTATACCAAAATAAATAAAACTCACAAACAACAGTCACTCCACGAAGTGAAGATGTGAGAGTGGGAGCGAGGGGAGAGGGAGGGAGACAAAGAGAGGCATTAAGGAGGAAAGAGAAAGAATGAGATAATGGGATAAAAAGCATCAAATATGATGGTACTGCTTTCACTCAATTGGTCTCTCTCTCTCTCTCCCCCGTATTCACATCATGGAATGAGTTTTGTTTGTGAGGCTTTTAAGTTTGTATAACATTTTCATTCTATACAGTAAGGGACAACCAATATTGGGCCCCTGCATAACTTCCTGAAGTATTTCCCATACAATCGGTTCTTTTTCCCGAATTTTACTCTTAGCAACTCCTATGTTCGAAGCAAGATGTTGTCTAATTAGACCACGAATTACAAATGTCTGGAAAAGCTCTATTGCTATTTCGCGGGGCAATCCACATCGATGTAATGAAAGTGACGGACCCACGACAATGACGGAACGCCCTGAATAATCCACCCGTTTGCCAAGCAGAGTCTCACGAAATCTTCCCTCTTTGCCTTCAATTACATCTGAAAATGACTTGTAAACTTTATTACGACCATCCCTCATTGGTTAAGTGCTTGTGTTGTCATGCGTCAGGATGCAAGTTTATATTTTTTACAAATATTTTGTTTTACAACAAATGAAAAGGATTGATTATGACTTTTACTGCTCTTTGCATGCATTACTATCTTGCAAAAGTAAAAAATGTCTATATATCATATGAATATATGCAAGTTCATTTTCTATTGTAGCTTGGACAACAGAATCCTACTTTCTTGATTGTTAAGGTTACATAGACACCATTTCTTTCATAAATTTTAGTAATAATACATATAAAAAAATCTCCTACTAAATTGAGTCTTTTAAGTTGTAAAAAAAATTCATCCCAAAAGCTACGCCTAGGTTAGGTTCATATTTCATAAGAAACAAACAATAAATAATTGAATTTGCATCTAAAGATTGAACCCTTTCTTCCTCTCCCCCACCCCCAAATTTTTTTTCTTAAAAGTATTTTCTGCCACAAATCAAATAATTTGTTTTATAATTTACTTAAAAATAAGCACAATACTAAGAACCAACAAAAAAATAAAAAATAAAAACTATTAGCAGGAGGCACCTTAATGTTAAGCATTCAAAAAGTTGATCATTTAAGGAATGGTATACGTTTCAAGTTTCCACATTTCAGGAGTGTTATCTAAAGCCCAAGTGGGGTTATTGACTTAATCAAATTTTAAAATAAATAATAAAAAAATGCCTTTTTAATCATCAAATTTGAAACTGCTAGGATTAGACTATTGCCAAAGCAACATTGACTTTTACCAAACAAATGTGACTGAGACAAAGTATCAATTCTTTGCATATTCATCTGACGTCAGCCAGTATTAAAATTGTTTGTGTTTAGTATCTAATATTTTGTATTATTTGTTAACGACTTTCCTTTCAACCACACACTCTTCAATTTTGTTTGTATACAAAATATAGTTTTTCGGGAGGGGGGATAAAATGCCATTAAGTACCTCATTTTTGTTCCCAACCAATGCTTTTGCCAGGGCATTGACTTCAACTAGTTTTTGTGCAGCAAATGCAAGCCATGACTTAATCTCTTCATCCAACTTTGTCTCATTCACTATATCAACCGCTGTATGAAGAAGAGAGCAGGAGGTAGAGACCACAAGCTTGTCTGTGGAAAGAAAATCATTCTTCAACACCACCACAAGTTTCCAACTATGATTGCAAAGACTTTAAAAAAACAATTATTTTTCACTAAGCACAATCCATGTTTGAAATAACGAGAACTATTCAATCTTTAGCAAGTGGGAGCAAAACAGATGGGAACAAGCTAGTTGACTACAATTTATGAACAAAAATATGGGAGCCTTAGAAAATGCTTAGGTCCTTAGTCATCAAATTGGAAAAGAAATATATATATAACTTATTTTGATGGAATAGTGATCAACCTCTAGGATATTTCATTGTACCATTCTACAGAAAATAAGAAAACATTCTTTGGACCGACTTTCTCCCACATGTTTGAGGTTTTATCACCCTAACCAACAAAGAAGTAAGGGTCTTTGTTCTTAATAGAACACGAATTAAGGTTGGATGAAAATAACTTGGACTCAAAATGGAGGAGGAGTATAGGCATAGGAGAGGTGAATCACTGGAAATTGAATGGCACATACTTCTGGCAAGAGGCTGATAACGGGCAATCACTATTCTGAATGCTTGAAAGAAGTACATTTTCCTGTTCTTCTAAATTATCACGTCACATTAATACAATTAAAAGTCTCAACTAGTATTTTATGTAAAAAATGAATATGCATTAAACTATAACTACCTTTTCCCACAATGCCTTCAAGAGACTGCAGGGTATTAAGGGAGGTAGCGAGATCATTAGCCCAAATGTTCCTACCATCTACCACTCCAGCAAAGAGATACTTGCCTGAAGGGAATCCACCCTTTACTAAATCAATGGTCTTTGATCCTCGAACCAAATCAACCCAAACCCCGTAATACCCTTTAAAGATGTGATTGTGTTGTAAGCCTCTACAGGAAGATCGGCAAAGTAACTCTCGATAAGAACATTCAAACCAGAAAGTGATGACTCCAGCTCTGAGTAAGCATAAGTGAACACTTGCAATTTGTCAGAATCAAGATCCATAACAAGGGTGGGCTCATCAAACTGAATCCAGCTAGCACCAGCTTGTTTCAATTCAGTCACAACTTCCCTGCAGTGTATGTGCAATTACAGCTTAAGCGGAGTACAAAAATATAAGAACTGAACAATACTAGACAATACATGTCCATTTACTTACTTGTAGACAGGTAGAATCTTGTTGATTAGAGAGAGAAGAGAAAATGATTTCTCAACACCCTTTGCCTGTTTTGATAATAATAAGTAGGAAACAGGGCCAACAAGGACCGGGACCGTGTCAACTCCATGCTGCATAAGAGAAAAGGTAAAAAAATATAATTGTAAACAATTTCGATCTTTTAAATGATAAATAACACCAAGATTTTTATAATCAGTAAGCCTAAATGATTCTGGTTGTTCAATTCATAAAAATACTAAATAACAATGGGAATCAGAGAAGAAACCCAAACGCCAATAGAAGATTCCCTCGATTGGGAAGAAAAAGCTACAAATTAACAGTAAGGATGTCAAGCTAGGAAGCAGTAGGAGTATAGAGTTGGTGAGTGAACAACGTTCCATAGTTAATGGGAATCGAGCAAGCACAAGAACGACACCACATATACACATACAAAATAAAGTCATCGTACTATAAAAAGGATTTTGTTTAATAGGATTTAGACATAAGATTTCACAAATGTGGAAGTGGAACAGACAAATATGATGATTTGAGTAGATTTCACTGCCAAATGATGATTTGTTTCTTGCATATGCAACATGGGTTATGTACATCTAGCAATGAAGCATAGACACTGGTCAGAGATCGACATTGACGTATTCGTATTAGATACAGTCAGACATTATACTCCACAGATACTTCTTGATACCTATCTGATACTCTCGGATACTTCAACTTTATTATTTTCAATCTTTTTAATTTGGGATACTTAGAGATACTATAGGGATACTTCCTGATACACAAGGAGATTCATATGCTATGTTATGGCTTGTCCAGTGATAATACTAGCTTGCTTCATCTTGTTTTCCATGTACAATCTGCTTTGTTTCTCATGACTTGTACATGACAACGGTGTTTTTGATGTAATCTTCGATCCTACTTTGGCTATATAATTGAATATCCAATGCTAGTTAATATGTCATAGGACTAAGGGAAAATGATGATATTTGATGTAATGTTAAGTTCCTACCTTTTGATCGCCTTATAATAGGTGTTGGCAGTGTTCGAAAACTCAGCCTAGTCGGCCGACTAGGTCGGGGTCGGAGCCTCAACGAGTCGACTAGGGCCTAGTCCTTTGATTTAGTCGCTGGCCGACTTAATCGGGCTCCAGTCGGCGACTGGTCGATAAAATCGGCTTAGTCGGGCTTCAGTCGGCGACTAGTCGGTTTTTAATAAGGGTATTAGAATTATTAACTTGAGAATTTTCTTTAATGTATAAATACATACGAAAAAAAGGAATAGACTTGATGCAACAAGGTTGAACAACCTAGTGTATGTCCAATTCAATGCCAAACTTGTCAACAAGAAAAGAAAGGTAAAGGAGAAGGATGTCCTAATTACTAGTGAAGCAACAAATGCACAAGGATGGATTGTTGAAGGTGGTGACGATAAAGTTGAGCCGGGTTCGGGACTTGCATGGGATATGGTTGAGGAAGCTATGGGAGCGGATGAGGTCCTTCTACCTAGAAGAAGTGGTAGAAATGTGCAAAAACTAGATGAAGACGAGTTTGTGTCGGAAGATGATGACAACGAAGTGGAAGATGAGGATTATGAGTTTGAGTCCGATGGAGAGCAAGTCTTAGAGGGATAAGGAGAAGAGGAGGAGAAGGGAGTGACTATTGATTTTGTGCTACTTAGTTTCATTTGGTTAATTGGTTTTGAACTTAAACATTCAAACTATTTGCTTTTACTTAGTTTCCATATTTTTATTTAATGATTTGTGTTACTTATGTTATTCTACTTACTCAAAACTTATGAAAGAGGAAGGAGAATATATATTTAAAAAAAAAAATTCCGACTAGCCGATTAATCCCTGACTAATCCCCTAGTTGCTAGTCGGTAGCCAACTGACCTGGGACCGACTAGCGACTTTTAGAACACTGGGTGTTGGTATTCAATTTTAGAATATTATGCCTTAAATTGCTATATGTTAAAAAAATAAGGGTTTTTATTTTGAGAACATTTGAGTACACCCTCAATTATCTTTGACATGAAATAAGTAACTAATTGGACAAAAATAAGAAGAGTCAGTGACCAGCGAAATCATACAGCTTTAGCCTCCTTGTATTCATGCACAGCTTTATGAGAAGCATAAGAGAACTTAACATCTGGTCCCAATTCAGGAACAATGAAATGGCTGCATAAAGAATACATATCATCATCCAATGGACCAACTCAGAAATAGCATTAACAAATCAAAAGTACATTAGGATGTGTAAATTGTAAGATAGAATCCCTAACTTACTAGTTAGTATCAAACCACTTTGTCATTTCCATAGCAGGTACAGAGACATTACCTCTAGCCATGGAAAAGTAGACATCAAACCCAATCTCACCTCCATTCCAACTGTATCTAGGAGGAATAGCACCAAGCATAGCAGTGGTGTCCAACACTTGATCATAGTATGAGAATGTGTTGCTTGGAATATACTTGATCCCAGCATCAGCCATCTGCTTCCAGATAGATAACCTGAGATCAGCTGCTACCTTCTGCAAGTCCTCGGCACTACTCTTCCCGTCCCAAAAAGATTCAAGTGCAAACTTGAGCTCCCTCGTGGGACCTATGCGAGGATACCCAACAATGTGAGACGCCATTGTTCTGCACCAGATATCACACAAAAAGTGGAAAAAAAAAACAAAATAAAGTATATAAATACAAGAACAAGAACAATCTTTACAATTCACTCAAGTTACCCCTAATCACCAATAACCCATTATGTACTCAATTCATGCAGCACAAATAGAAAGAATGTATATATCTTATTTCTGTTGCAGACAGGTTTTGCCCAGCCCTTTCGTTCCTTTTCAAAATAGGAGAGGAACCGGAAGGTTCTTTCTTGAATGTGGAATCTTTTTAGTTCGTACCCAAGTCAAAGGTTGCCCGTACCTTTTTTTACCCAAAATACATTTTAGACACTAACCTGACTAATTTGAGGTTGTTATAGGTTGAAAACCAGTACTACAATAATTTGAAACCAATGTATCCAGTACATGGCGATCTAAACATAGGTATGCATTATTATTTTCATCTAAAAATCCAGAAATGATACAAAAGAAAAAAAGAAACACACACAGATATATTTAAAGAGAGTTAATTAGAATAATAAAATCATATGTAGCCTATCAGTTCTACTGCCCAGAATTAGATACAAAATTACATATAAAAAAAACGGAAGGAAATATAATGAGAATTTTATACATTGTAAATGGGACACGCAGAATCAGTGTATTTCACAAACTTCAAAATGTTTTTAACATGTGAAATATTAGAACAGAAAATTAAATATCCTAATGCCAAATTTTAAGGATCAACATCTTTGAGTCTTGTTACAGCATCCTGCAATAAAATCCTCTTAAGGGTCCTACGAAATCATACATGAAATGATAAATAGAACTCTGTGCAATCATCCATGAAATGATAAATAGAACTGCTATTCTACAAATTCTTCAATAATTTAATCACTAAATATGCATCTACGTATATGTGTATATAAACACACATAGTATATTATATTATCCTAGTTATGGAAGAGGAACAAACCTGAAGCGGAAGTTTAAGCGGAAGGCTGGTGGGAGGGTTTTTTATGAGGGTAGAAGTTGGGAAGAGAGAGAGAGATGAGCGGAAGGAGATAAGAGTGGCATGAGAGAAGGGTGCAAGCGTAGGAAGCGCCACAGAAATTTGTCTCATGTATTCTACTGCTACTGTCCGGCTTCTGTTTCGTTCATCTTCCCTATATGCGTGTAACCAAAAATAAATTTGATTCCAGCTCTACTCTACTCGAAATATAAAAATCTAATTTTAAGTTGGGGCTCGAATCGTGAATTAAATCTTATATCATACTCTATAGATTTTATAAATTAAGCTGGAGTTTGATAAAATTAAATATTATATTAAATAAATTAAATTATTTGAATAAAGTGGTATTTAAATTTAAAAAATTATTTGATAATTAAAAAATATAAAATATATTAATGACACTATTTTACCATTTAACCTTCTGAGTTATTTAAAATTTTTATTTGAATGATTTTTAAATTTGAAATTGAATGAGTACAATTTTATTGAGACTATTTTTGTTCATAAATTTTAAATAAACTATTAACAGACAACTCTTAATAGTTAAGATTTGAGTTTTTATCTTGACAATTAAGAGAAAAAAATAAATTTATCAAATGATATTTGCCCCTGACCGAATTAGAGGTAGGTGAACTACGAGATATTCAGACACAAATAAACACTACCCTAAATTTGAATAACTCAATACTGGACCCGATTCGATTCATTTTTACTCGGTGTGTATTATTTTAAAAGTTTAAATTTAAATTAGTACCACTATTTTGATGATTAGTATTTTAATTTTTATAACGAAATGATCAATTTTTTAATTTCTTAAACTTAAACTCAATTAAATATGTCGTATCATAAATTCACTTAAATTATTGAATAAGTCAATCAGTATTTATGTATAAGTAAAAAATATAATTTTAAATTTGTTAAATATTGAAGGGTCAAAAATTATAAAATTTATGATGTTTTTATACTTAAATGTTTAATGAATGTTAAAAATTATCTAAAATAACTTATTTTTAATTACACGTATGTTTTTATTGGCCCAATCAGTGATTCATGAGAACTGTTTATGAGCTGGCCCGTTCGTAAGTGAAAAAAATTTGAGCCCAGTTGGTGATTTTATGTCAGGCTTAGTCTTTTTTTTTCTTCGTATTTTGCTCATACAACTTTAAATATATTATTATTTTGTCATTTTTTATTTTTTATGTTTCTATTTATTACTCCACAATTTATAAAGTTATAATATTTAACTCACAATTTACACATACAACATGCGTGTCACCTGATGTTAATTTTAAATAAAACGTATGATATTTTCACATTCTCACATGTATATTAACTATAAAATTATATTATATTTTTATAAAAACATATTCATTGTAATTTTAAATAAGTTAAAAGCGAAGAACAATCATACAAAACACATTATATCTTAGTATTTTTCAATCTATTTATCATATATAGAAACTTATTTTTCATAATAAAATTTAAATGTATTTACCAAACATAACAACTTATTTTTTGTAGTAAATTGTTTAGATAAATTATATATGGAGTGCAATTCGATACGGAGACTATTGTTACTTTTCAGTTTCTAAACTTATAAGGTATTTTAAGTAAACATTTTATCTTATTGTGCTTAAATTCCACTTAAATCTCTAAAAAAATTTGTATTTAAATTTTGTAGTATGTATTTGACAATTAAAAATAGGTTGCGTGAACTTAGTTTAGGAACGTCACAAAATAAATCATAAATTTTGATATTCGTACAATATTACTCTAAAATTGAAAAAAATAGAGAGAGAATGTATTTGTGAATTAAATTGACTTTTTTTTAAATCTTAGATATGGAATAGATGACTACTTTTTTTTTTCTTTTACAAAGTGTATTGTATACTTTTTTAAAGAAAATATATTGGGGGACTGATGTAAAATTGTTACATTTTATAGGCTTAATTGGCCCCCAAATATTAGGCTAGCTGGGGATTTTTCTACTTGCAAAATACTAAACAAAAACTCTATGTACATGAAAATTGGTGTATTTGAATAGACACGAATCACACAATAGCTCATTGAACATTATCAAGCTTTGATTTGAAACCCTTCACCGTCAATTTCATCGCAACAATGGCGGTGGATACGAGTTTGGACCATTGGTTCGACAGCTTGAAGAAGCTAGAAGAAGAAGATCCACTACTACTTCCTCCAAGACCTTGGGAATCGATCCCTTCTGAGAGCGGACATTTCCCCTCTAAACACACTTCAACCTCTCAGTATTCTCTCTCTACTCCCCTCTATCACACTCCCACTGTCTCCGTAAGTTCTCTATCTTTATATCAATAAGCATAATTTTAAATGTGGTAAATTGATTGTGAATTGAACATTTTTTTGGAGCCAATTCGTATTTTCTCCGTTAGTCTAATTGCAATTATGTACATGGTGTGTAAGAAAAAGTAAATTTTTGTGATAAGTGTGTGTATATATATATATGGTACATTGCTTGATATAACATTTATTGTAGCCTATTTATGTTATCCAAGCAATAAAATGAACCTGCAATTTCTCCTAATGAGGTTGCAACTCTGTTTCTTCCTCTCCATTTGGAGTTGGGAGCTAGGTAAAGAAAAGGAAAAGGGAAAACAATTTTTTTTGAGACCGCCACTTTGAAGTGATATCAATACAAGTACAAATGAATTTCATAATCAATGGCATTAATTATAATATCAGTTAACCTCACACTGGGTGAGAGTACAAACTTCACAATAACAATAAGGATGAAGAAAGTTCCACATTAAATGTTAAAGCAAAGCAAAGCAAAAACTGAATGAAGTATAAATTTAAAAATCCTCCTGTTCACACTTCAGAAAAATCTAATACCTAGTATAATGCTAACTTTAGCGTCTAAGTGTCATATAAAATTATGCTGCACATTACTTTTAAGTTGAACTTTTTTGTAGCTTAGTATTAGTGTTAACTTATTAAGAATTTGAATTATGACTTTGCTCGGTTCCATCATCTCAGCAAGTCTGTTTGCAATTTTCTGTTTCTTACATTTATGTTGTACTCCTCTTTCCCATAATGAAAGTCTATCTTCCTTTATTTTGGCAAGAATGAGAGTCACATTTAAAAACTAAAATAAAAAGTGATATGATGTTCAAAACTTGTTCTTAACGAACTATGAATAAACCTATACCTTGTTTTATATAATTTGTTTTTTTTTAATTTGAAATCCAGACAACCTTTTTATTTATTTATTAAAATACATGGTTTATTATAGTTGGGTTCTCGTTTTGGGACGGTAGGAGTATCAAATATATGTTTATATATGTGCACATATGCATTACTCATAAATTCAACTCAATCCCAAACTATTTGACCAAAAATAGTTGGGTTAGGCTGAAAATGGATTCCATATGAAAGATTTAAAGTAGAAACGTAAGGGAAAAAATAAAAAGATAAACAGACTAAAAAGAAAAGCAAACAATAAATAAAAGAATGGTAAAAGATGGAAATTAATTAAATAAGGCAGGCCATGTATAAAATACATACATACAGACATATGCATTGCTTATAAATCAGTTATAAAAAAATGCGTGTAAATTGTTTTTTTTAAAGCTTAACCGTCAAAATTTTGTTTAGAATTGTTACCCACTTATATGACACTTTAATCTTCTTGGTAAGCCAGATTATTTTTCTCCTTCCCTCTCTCCTCTCCCTCTCTCCTGGTATACGTATATATAATTTATGATATACCAGTGTGTTGTTTGTCAAATAAATATAGTTTGAAGCTTAGTTTTATAATAATCCAGAAATGTTGGCGAATTATGGATTTTCTTTTTCTATCTAAGTTCTGATAAAATTGTGGAGTATTATTTAGTGGTTGTTTATGAAAATTTTATTTTTAATATTTTCTTTGCGGTTTACATTTTCTTCATGACATATTATAAATACTGTTGCTTTTGTAAACGAAATTGCTAAACAAACTTGTAATACTCGGTCATTAATGTGACAACAATACTATATTTTAACAGTACAGTTTCGGAACCCGAGTATTATGCTATTCAGTTGTAGCTTGGGTGCTTGTTCTCACAGTCTAATAGTTTTTAGAATTTTCGGTATAAACCATAATTATATCTACTCTTGTTTATCATTCATGATTTCCTTTTTGTCCCCCTAATGTTCTGCAGGAGGCTAGTTTGGTGAGGTTGGCGATGAATGCACTGCACGGTGTAGAATCTGCACTTATAAGTATAGAAAAGCTCTGTAAAGTGTTCTGTTCTGATCCAGCTGACAGGACATTTCATAGAATTCCAAGTCTTTGGAATCGGTATTCGAGTACTATTGCTCTAGGAAGGATACTCAAATCCATAGGCCGTTCAGGTTGTATAGTTTTTCTACTTGCCCAATTTGTTGATTATTTTACAACTATAACTTTTGACGGGATTTCAAGAGGAAGTAAAAGTTCAGAGCATGAGGAAAATCAAAATGATCATACAACTGAAGGGGGAGAACATCCCCTGCACAGTCTTGTTAATCAGGCATTCGCAGTTTCTGTGGGAAAGATCTTAGAAGGTTATATGTCCGCCTTTGATACACTATATGCATCTGTATGTCTGAGGCGTTCGTCAAACACTAGTGATGTGTCTTCATGTGCATCTTCTGAAGTAGGCTTTCTCACGAGTGTTGCGCATTCTAAAGTTTCACTTTTGGAGATTTATCTGCACACTGAGGGATTGAGGACTCAGATTGATGCTATGGGAAACATCTGCAATGTACATGATATAGATCTTTGCCATTTAGTATCATCTTTTGAAAATTTGGGTGGTAAAACAAAATTCAGTGACTTCCCTATTGGTGGAAATTTACTCACTTATTTGTATACCCAGCTAAAGGTTTGCATTGTTCAAAGTGTTGTTTCTTTGTTTTTACTAGAGATTTCAGTTTTTTGTATCCATTCCATACGTTTTCACTTGCTAGATAATTTGATAGCCTTCTCAATATTTATGGCCTTTCACATTAATCAATTTCTTATCCACTTTATTAACCTGCATTAGAAATGAGGTTCACTAAAGTTTTAAATTTCCTGATGTTGTAGAGAAGAACAGTAACCAAGTGAGGAAATGCATAGTCGTCGTGACCCACATTAAAAGTGGACATAACTAAAGTATTAAACTTCCTGATGTTATAATAAAACGCCAACCAAGTGCGGATATGGATTAAGTTATAGTGTTGTGTTCGTGAAAGGCCATGCATTTATGACTCTCAAGACAGTTATAACCTTGAAAGACAAAGTAGAATTATGGCAGAATATTCCAGAAAAAACTTAATATGATGTAGTTAGTCCAAGGCTCCAAGCTGCACGATTTTGACTATTGTTTTGCGTGACTAAGGGCTTCTTTGAACCTCCTGAGAAACTGAAACTTAATGTTTAATATTAGCGGAAACTGTGTTGAGTTATAGATGAGAATTGAGATATAATCATTAATCATATTAAGCATTTTTTTTGCCTTTTCCTTTTTCGATTGAATACATGCATGCTTCTTGTTATGTAATTTCTGGTGGTTCTCATCGGTGTTATTTTTTTTTTTGGGATAGGTTTCTGATCCAGTCCATTGCGCTCTCCTCAAATTTCTCTTTCTTCGGTCGTTTGAACCGTACTCTGAATTTATTAGATCATGGATTTATAAAGCCAAAATTAGTGATCCTTATAATGAATTTATAGTGGACTATGTTGACAATCTGCTGCCTTATACGGTTGGTAGCACTGGAATCTCAGCTGACTTCATGTCAGCCACCATCAGGGTAATGTTGTCCACAATGATTACAAAGCTTTTGATCAAGAGACAATTAATGTACTTCTTGTATTCCTCAATTGCTGACTTTACCATCTAAAATTACTCACCTCCAGGAGCAAGACAAAGTTGCTGTTCCTTGTTTTCTGAAAGAATTCTTGGTTCCACTTTTCAGAGCTGGTCAGCAACTTCAAGTACTAATGAAGTTGCTTGAGTTGTCTGATAATGTTGGGGCTTGGGACCATATTTATGAGGATTTCTTTCCCTTTTGGAAGGGTTTGCCAAGCAATTTTCTGGCTAATGCATCTCCACTGACTTTTAACAGAGAAGGTATCGAAGCTATGGTACTTTCAAGGAACAATTTTTACAGACAGATGATGGAAAAACTTGAAAGTCTTTCAATGAAATTAAATTTCAGATATCAGCGGGTGAGTCTCTAATATGCTTTGCTTCTCTGTCTATAATATGTGCATGACTTTCTGTCAGTTCTTCATGTTAATTAACATAGGAAACTAATGTCGGCTAATCAACCATGTTGTCTGTAATCACGAAAGAGAATTCTGTCTTTACCTGCATGAGGTTTAAATTTTCGCTTGCCAAATTGCAAGTATTTTGCTATGCTTCAATTGATTTGTGTAACGTGGCATGCATGCTGGTTGCCTCCTCATTGATGGATCAGTATGCTTTTGAGCTATTCATTCTGGTTAGACTTTTGAACTTTGTCAATGTTAACCCTTTTCAAGCCTCATCTTCATGATTCTGTTGGCAGACTATTTAAATAAATCAATTTCTTCTTTCCTTTTGGCTTGTGGCTCCCATGAGGGGGTTGGGAAATCAATTTCTTCTTTCCTTTTGGCTTGTGGTCCCCATGAGGGGGTTTGGAACCCTTGTCTGGGAGGCATATAATGTTTTTTGGGGTTTCCAGGAGCTGATTGCTTTGCATAAGGCTTTAATGGGAGTTTAGGAGCATTTTTGTTCTCCCTATGCTCTGTGTATGTATACTTCCTGTGTACTGTTTGGGTCCCTTTTCTAGGTTTTTGGGGCGCTTTTGTTTGATATTAATATTACTTATCTTAAAAAGATTATTTGCCTAGTTTAGGAGCATTTTTGTTCTACTATGCTCTGTGTATTTTAGCTGCCATTTCATCACTTACATGATTTTTTTTAGTTTTGCAGGTTGTTCCTCATGTGACTGTACCTATTTTTGTTAGTACCAGCGGAAGAAATCAAAACATTCCTACATCATTTGCAATGAATGAGGATAGCCTTATTTCTCCTTCAAAAGATATAAAATATCAACACTTGTAAGCTCTCTCTCCTCCAACACCCCATGGTCGTGTTTATGTTGCTTTTTCTCCTTTTCAAAATTATCTTCTCGTGCACATGCGTGCTTGCATGGAATCATGAGGGCACATTAAAAACTCTAAAGTTACTCGAGTCTATCAAAATCAGAAAGTGGCCAAGAGTTCAGAATTTGCATGTTAAGTTATCTATGTAGTCTTCTTTCCGGTTATTGATATGATCAAAAAGGTATCGTTTTTCTTTCAGGGCTACAAGTGCTCTGGATTCTGAGGCTTCTAGCATGACGGATGAGGTTTTGTATGTGGAGGATCCTTTGGACTCTGATTGTTCATCTCTTGCTAGCTCTGAAGAGCAAAATCATCCTGATCAGTTGGTTGAGCCTCATGATAATGTGGCAAAACTTGAGGGAAAATATCTCTCTGCTTTAAGTTTTTCTTCGAGTATACCTATGTATAATTCAATGCATACACCTTCCAAAAATGAGGCACCCTGCGCTGTGGAAACTGAGCGGGAAACTTGTGAAAAGAAGGATCCAACTAGCTACTTCCAGCATCATCAAAACAATGGACCAAATTTTAATAGAAGTTCCTTCCACCTTGAGTTAGAAGAATTGAATTTGTCTCATCGGTCTGAAACTCAAGATCCTGAAAATGAACATGATATGTGCTTGCCGCAAGGTGGCATTCTAAAAAGTCCTATCTGTGTTGGTAGAGGGAATATAGATGACACATGGTCACGTTTTTGTTGTAGTGGGTTGGAAGTGAGCAATAGAAAAATTAGTGTTCTGGACAATAACACATCAATTTCTGGAGATATGATGCTTTCTAGAATTGACTCAGAGGGGAGCACTGCCGACAATCAACATCTAAGTGGTCCTTATGCCTTATCAAATTCATTTAGTTCACAATCATGGAAGGTTAAGTACGATTCTAAATTTCTCAGTGTAAACCCAATATTGGCTAAACATTCTTTTCGCCGCACCTACATGCATGGAGAAAGGCGCTCTACAGAATATAGAGAACATTTATCTTCCTTTGACTTTATGTCTGTTAAAGACCCTTTCAAGGTATCTGTGGAGAACTTATCTACCAGTCCAAGACATCGATTTGGAACGGAACTTTCAGTGTTAACTGATTCTGCTCTTGCTGCCGGCTTTGGTACGAGTGATTTCCATGATAAAAAATGCCATAATGGTAGTGCAGTCTCACTTAATAATACCAAATCATACCATGTTTCCCCCCCTCTAGGGTCGACGGCTGATTCCCGAGAAAATGTTTTATTGAAAAATGTTTCTGGTGGGAGTGGTTGGCAAAGTCTGCTAGGTAGTTCTTACAACAGTGATGATATCGCTGCCAGAGATCATAAAACAAGCTTGACAGGAAAACTTGAGATACCGCTGGATTTTGTTATTGAGAAATGCCTATTGGAGGAGATTCTTCTTCAGTATCCTTATTTTGGAGCAATATACAACTCGATAATTTACATTACTGCAGTTAGTGGAGCAGCTTTTACTTTCTTTAATTTATGCTGTCATATGATTGATAACTTGCGTCCCTGTTGATAGATGACCATGCAGTGTCTTGGATTTATAGTTGCATTGTTATGAAGTATGTGTATTTTAAAATTCAAGTATCTTTCTATCTGCCTTCAAGTGTTGATGTAACGTTTTTTTAAAGTATCTATATGTTTGGGCTTACAGTTGCATTTTAACTCTATGGGTCAATAGTAAAATTTGAACTTGAACAATATAAATG